>JABBOT010000080.1:46140131-46295210 GCA_016165875.1 Acanthopleura granulata | reverse complement strand
TAGTTTCAAGGGCTGTACCAATTACCCCTTATTTCTTTCTTTCTTTCTTTCTTTATTTAATTATTTATTCATTCATTACTTTATTCTCCATGGCTCAGTCGGTTAGGGCGTTAGCGCAGCGCAATAATCCGAAGCCTCCCACCAGTGCGGTCGCTGTTCGTTCGTAAATTATTTATTTGTTCATTCATTTATTTATTTCTTTATTTACACCTGTGTAGAGGCCTACGTGTATATGCCAGTGTATCAATATTAATTCCAACGAAGGAAAGTCTATCTAAAAGTGACTTCACAGGGCGTACATAAGAAGTGTGTTTCGGCTCCTCCGAAACGCAACGCTTGCTTATATACATGCATACATGAAAGTCACAATAACCATTAAACTGATTTAACCGGAGAAGCTTATCAAATCTGAACCAGGTGAGGGAATTGTTACGAAATGTAGCCTGTACCGCACAAACAATGCATTCAAAACATGATTACCACTTAGCTCGAAGAATCCGTGAATACAGAAATTCCCGCCAGCCTGCCAAACGCTACTGCAGGAGAAAGACTTCCACAGCCATGTTAATCTTAGCCGCCCCACATGCAATCGAAGCACATTGTACTTCACGGCCCGGAAGGATGAGGGAGAGAGAGGGTGGGGAAGAAAAAGGGTCGCCTCGGCAGGAGAGGGTGGGAAGTGAAATATTTGATTAAGTATCGTCAGCTGTATGAAATGTAAAAACCAGGAAATATAACGTGCAAGAAATAATTTAGAATCAAACAAAAGTAAATATTTGTTGCACATATTAGTTTTTCAGCCCTGTAATTTTTTTTGGGTTTCATGTGAGCGCTGTAATGTTATATTCGGCAGTTTCATTGGCTAGCCCTGGCTCGAGCTTTGTCAACGGTTGGGTAGCGTTATAAAGGGGGATATAGCGTGCATGCTTTTTGCTTTGTGTTTTTCCCCTTCTTTTCAAGATGATAGATAACAGCGTCAAACAAAGTCCCCTTTCTACACCTCACTTAAATCTGACAAGAATGCAGAGTTTAGTTATTTGTAGTTTAGTTATCATTCTGCAAACCTCATGCGCGTGGTTTTCCCAGCGCTTCGCTATCTGTTCTGAATCTGTCATTGTGTAGGCATATACAGTGTACGTGTACTTGTATACATGTTCCTTGAAAACGTGTTCATTGGGCAACAGTTTTGACGAATTGTTTGAAAGTTCAAATGAAGAATCTCATGGACAAATAGGGACAGGGACAATATAACAAAGTTTATAAGGCGAAAGCACACAAGTTTACGTTAGTATCCAAAAAGATAATCAAATTAACAGTTAGGGAGGGGAAGGGAAAGTGAGAGGAGGAAGGGGATGGGGGTAACATATTAAAGTGGTTTCAGGTGTCTTGCTCGCACACGAGGCACATTGGGTCCGGGGTCACCTTCTGACAAGGAAGTTCTAGAATCCTCCGCTGTCTTGGTTTCTGGAACCTTGTTGTAAATTTAAGGTCACTAGCAATAATTATATTATAAATAAATTCATTTACTAAATAAATAATTAGTTCAATAAAGACACGTAATAGATAAATCTTTAAATTTCTAGCTTTGTGAATTAAGTTTTCTTGAAACGAAATCACTGATTATATCAGTATGATTCCAATTAAGAACATTGTGCATACCAATATCGATGGTTTACGAAATTAACAAATCTTCATACTTCTATTCTTTTTCTCCTATAAAACATTATTATACAGTCCGTCTACACTAGAGGGCGGTGAGGATGAAAGTCACATACAAATGTAATGGCATATACAACTTTTTGAATAGCTTTGTGTCCTACCAAACGGTGTAGTGTGATAGACTAACAAAACAAAGGATATTATATTGTTGTCGTTGCGAAAGAACATCTGCGCCTTACTTACCAAGTAATAATGAATATATACATATATGTATGTTAGAGGCATTATATGAATGAGATGTAGCTAGCTGTATTATCGTGTTTTGGGTGTACACTGTATGGATACCATAAGTGAAAGACTTGCTGGATAGTAATTTGCCAGAGGGAGCCTCCGTGGCCGAGGTTTGGGCGCCAGCGCGGCGTTATGATCCCGTGCCTCTCACCAATGCGCTGTGTGTTCAAGTCCACTTCCTCTCAGGTCGTACGTGTGAAGGTCCGCCAGCACCCTGCTGATGGTCGTGGGTTTCCCCCGGTTTCCTCTCATCATAATGCTGGCCGCCGTGGTATAAGTCAAATTTATAAATTATATGGCGGACTTTCTGGCTGCAGGATGAAATGCTCTGTATGTGTTATCAATAGTCGTCAAGTTGAGACAAGTTCGTCTTTTCGGGCACAACCACTCGTCCTCTCATTTAACGGGAAGAGTCCGTTACCTGCGCATGAGCCTAAGATCTGTTATAAGGAGTTTGCTACTAATTCTCGTAAATATTATATCTTTGGGATTTCTTTGCTATTGTTATTCCAAATGTAGACAACAAACATCGTGTCAGTGAATGTCTAACTTCGGCATTTTAACCTTGCTGAATCTTGTTTGTTGTAGCAAACTATGGACTTGTCAAGACGTTTGAAAACGTCAATAACTTAAGTGATACGGAAATCTGATGCTTCCGCTGGCCTACATTCTGGTTTAAGCTACATATACATGTACCTATAACTGAATCGCTACTTTTGAACATTTTCATTACTCTCGGACATGAGCTCTGAGTTTCACTATTTGCAGAATATATCCTATGCTAATGACTGGAGCCCAGCGAAAATGCTATATCGGCAGTTTATTTATTTGGTTGTTGTTTAAGGTCAAAAAATTTTCACATACAAGAGGCGGGCAGTTTTGAAATTGAACTGAGGCAAACCACGGGGTGCTCGACTTATATAAATAACAGAATTTTGACCAGCTACTGACGAGCTTTTCAGTGTGTGACGTACGGACATGCCAAGTATAGTTGCGGACGACAAGCGGTATACAGTGACAGGTTAAGTGTTCAAATGGTCAGAAGAGCCTCGGCGATCGCCTATTGTCATAATGTCGAGCAAACATGCAGTGACAGCGCCAGGATCTATATAGACTCTGACCAAGACCGGGTTTTGGGAGCCAATACTGTCAGATTCTTAACACTTAAAAAAAGTGTAAGAAACGCATTACGGGCCTTGTAGATTTCAAAATGAACACACCGGTACTGCCTTTGCATTTGAATATCGAGTTCCTAGTTGATTCACACCTCCATATCCCCCACCCCCGCCTCCGCCTCGGACACACCAGCAATCTCTCTGTCCGAGACGGCTGTCATTCATTTAACATCAACAGTTTTTAGGATTTTGACGATATATCTGACATGATTTACTTGTGGGAGGCCAGATGAGTTAGCTACCAATAAAAGGCGTGTCCCGGAAGCCTGAGTTGACGCCTCCCAATTATCTCTAGTCAACTATAAAGCAGGCTAATAGCCTATCAGGATTAATCACTCCAACGCGGCTCCATCGAGGGAAGGGTTTATAAACATATTCCAGCATGTTTTGCTCAGAACTGTCAAAGAGCATCAGATCTAAAATTTAAGATAAGAATGGGTTGAAATATTTACATTTTAACTGGAGTCAGGACAATTCTTGATCAAACTTAATTTGCAAATGAATTAATGACGAATTTTGTTCGTCATTTTGGTGCTTTTCTCCCGTTCTATTTTAAGACGGTTGTGTGGTGAAATACTTTTATTTTTCAAAGGTTAAAACTTTGCACACAAAATAGATAGCTAATAAACGGTTCCACAAGTTTTTGACATCTTTTCTAGTTTTAAAGATATTAAGAAAAGAATATAAAATGTTTCAAAAACTTATTAAATTTTTGAGATTTACAACTTTAAATGATGACTCAGAAACAATCCAAAATGAATATTGCAAATTTGATTTAGTTGAATCAGTAAGCTGTCCACCTGGGCAAGAAAAATTTGAAAATTGGCGAAAACAAAAGCATTTTGCAAAAGAACTCTGACTTTTTTCAAGCCATTTTTGAAATCAGCAATCGTGTAGCTTTTAGAAATATATATACATATGGCCATACTTGACCAATATTTGGGCTACACAAGGCAAAATGTCAGATTTTGTATACGAAAGTTGTAGTATTCTTATATTTAATTGATTGGTGCTTTACGTCGTACTGAAGGATATTTCTCTTTTATCATGGCGACCTTATAAGCATTTGGCACTACTACGTTGTTAAATACTATTGCATTCTCGCCTACATGTGGACAAACTGATTTTACAAGAATTCAACAACAAGAATTTCACAAGAAAAGCATAACTTATTGACACATTTAGAAATAAAGTGCAATAAAATTATGTGAAACAAAATTACAGAAAACTTATATGGCTATTTTATGTCCTGTGAATACACACCATATGTTATGATTATATATATTATAGTCACATTGAAAAGATATCTTTTGGAAGGATTACAAACGAGTTGTGATATTTCGTTTGACAGGTGTGAAAACCTGACCTTTTATGAATAAAACCCTTTGTCGATAGTTGTCACTCGGAAGAGAAATTGTATATGGGTTAGTTCTATCAAACTGAGCGCGTGTCGGAATTAATGAAAATCATCTTAGTTTAGTTTAGTTTAGATAAGTTTATTCACCTATTCTCATGTAGACAACAAGGTCTCTGTACAGAGATGATAACAAATGTGACAACAGATATGAAAGGCTAAGTTGAAAACTGACTGATTTTTGCAAGCAGAATTGAATTTGTACAGATTCATATTTCTTAAATTAAAAAGAAACATGACATCGCCAAGAGGCACAAAAAGCGGAATAGAAGACACGCAAAAAGAGCAAGTCTCTGCCTGTGGTTTTAAAACGTTGAACGCCGTTAAAGACATGGACATGTGACCCGGAAATAAGTTTATTAAATAAATTCTGAGGTCTGATTAAAACATTTGTTTTCCGCAACAACAAACAACCTAAGGTTGAGTTAAACACGTATTTTGAGATAGATTCGCGGACAGGTGCTCTGTAAAATACTTTGCTTGTTAAATATATACAAGTTGATAAACCCAGTCGTTTCATGAGAAAACATCTAGTTCAAAACAAATAAATAAAGGCAATATTGACATTAAATAATCTTTGAGCCTTATACGCACAACAATTACTCGCAATTTCTTTGCTGATAATTTTATTACAGTGATAAGCCACGTTCCGATTTGATAGATTGATTTCAGTGTTTTTTTTACGCTGGTAATCAGTTTTATGGATTGAGGAATCCGGAGCGCAGGGGGCAAAACCTCGACGATTGGCAAGTTACTGACAAACTTTCCCACGGATAATATAGGGATATGCTGGGGGAGGCAAAGTGGCTTTTAAACCTTTAAACATATACGGACACACGAATGCGATGTTTCTGATGGCAGACATCTGCTTCATTCTATTAAGAATTAAATCATTTTCTTCATTTATACAAACATTTTATAGAAACAGATAAACCTTTTTATATTAAACTAATACCAAAATATGTCCACATTTTATATCAGCAATCTGCAGCATAACATTCATATGCACGATTCACGAATACGATGATGCCATTGTTTCCACCAGAATGTTGGGAAGAAAGACATATCCCATCATGATCTATACAGTATAAAATACTGTTCTTTTGTTTATTTACTCACATATTTCTTCATTGATGGATTGATTGATTTATTCATTTATTGATTTATTCATTTATATTATTTATTCCACTATTTCAGTGTGAATCTGTTGTAATCTCAGGTCAGGCATTATTTTGAAGTGCATGAATTTATATACACAAATTAATGGTGAAAATTTACAGATGAAAATCTTTGTTAAATAAAGTGGTATGAGGGATGACGTCAAGTGCAAATTCTCAACATCTTCAACATATTACATCTATACAGTATTCCATGCATTTTTGAATCATTATAAGCTATCTAAAAAGACCTCATCAAAATAACTAAAACAGTAAATGTGAACCATCAATACTAGAATCAGTTACGCAAATGTAAGTAAGCTCAAACGCATAGCTCTGAGTGGCTGGTTCGACCTACTGACTGCTTATACGGCTCTATACCTTTTCTCTACTATGTTTTACTCATTTACATCTGTCTCCTCACAATCGCTATACCTACAATGCCTACTGATTGTTACTTTCTGCTGCCTTCCGGCTATTTCTTACCAAATGTTTGTTCCCTTTGGCCAATCGAAAAATAAGTTTCCATAGTTGAAGTAAGGGAGACTCAGTTTCCAGTCTATACAACATATGTTGCAACCTCAAACATCATTACATCCTCTCGTGGACGTTTAATACCAACAGTCTTGCTTACAACTCCAGCAAGGAAATAGATAAGTTAATAAGCTGGCCATATTTCATAATTCATTGTAATGTACCAAAGGTGTAGGCTTGCATCAATTAATGTTAAAGCATAGATTGAGAGTTTGCAGACCACATCTATGGGAATAGCCGAAATCCCGGTTTTCATGATTAAACATTTCAATTAATTGTCACCAGTTTTATTTAAACTATGCCGTTCAAAGTTCCTTTATCTGACCAATTGGGTGCACCAAGACCATCAAATGACACCGACCCGTTAGCATAGTGTACATCGACCTCTAACACGTTACTGGTAAACAGCTCGACTAAACATTGCTGATAAAGTTTTCGCTACAGCACCATCAAGCCTTTTCACCCAGTGTCAGTGTTTGCATCTGCCAACTTCGAACTAGTACCAACCGAAGGAAAATTTTAAGGCTTGCTCTACCAAATCATACAATAAATGTCAAACAAAACAAAGAATTTTTAAAAAGTGCTGTTAACAACAGCAGAAAGTACATTATGGCACCATTATAATTATTGCGTTCTTCCTTCTGGCTGATATTCTCACAGCTCATCATCATGAAAACGACCGTCGTTCTCATCTTGGCATGCGCACTGTTCATGGTCAGCTACGTCACCGTAGAGGCCTATAAACTGAAGATCGAGCTTCGTCTGCAGAAGAGAGAAACTGAGACATTCCTGAACGATGCTCCTTATAACGTCGGAAAGAGAGACGCCGGTAAACAAAGGATTTAGTCACTCATGGCTCTGGGTTTTTCAGGTGTTTTCCTCATGCACCTTATTATTCGACTCCACACAAAAGTGTTTACATTTCCGCCATGGTGCAATATATTTCAGTATTTTGTTCACGTGATGTTCATTTGAACATTTGTCGACTAGTTTAGATATATTCGGGTTTCCTATTCAGTCAATACCAATAAATCATCAATCGTGACTCTCACTCTGTGCTTTTTCGAAACCGAGGATACAGCAGTGACATAAGCGGATTGGGCAAAAAGCGGACGTTAATAAAGACAGGCGCCATACCGCAACTCCCAAACAACAACATTGCGCAGAATACATCAGCCTCTATAGTTTACGACTTGCGATTAATTCTTAGAAACTTCCGTTTCAAGTACTGTTTCTTATACCTTGAACAGCTCAATGATTTCTTTCCTTAGAAAACATTAATGACAGTGTAAAACGCAGAACTGTCCAATTGTATATTTACAGCTTTATGTCGTCTTTTTAATACCATTAGCTTTGTTCCTATGTAATACATGTATATTCTACTGAGGCCTGCTTAACGTTTGAACTCTAATATCATTATTACATTTCGACGCGGCTGATGTACACTGACGATAGGTAGATACTTTATCATATTTTTCCGGCATGCAGACCCTGGATCATCTGTATAAGCGTAGCTTTATGACCATATTTGGAGGACCAGAGGAAATAACTTGTCGAGAAAAAAAAACACACACACACACAAACACAGAATATGTTGGGATGAGGTATTTGGGGGTTCGACTTTACAACCGTTCAAGACATGGACAGTCTTTTAAATGTGTCCCTGCGTATGAAACAACGAAGCCGAATAAGCCCATTCACCATACTGTTGAGGTTTGTTACTCAGTAGTAGAATACTGTCCTGATGTACAACCACTTTCCTGGAAGGAGTTTGGACCATTGGACCAAAGCAATCCGTTAAAATAACGATGGGATGAAATTTCAGACAATTACTGGTAAAATATGTGCTGCGCCCCTGTCAGCAAGTACCGCAGATTTGATCGATGATCCTGAACCCAATCACCTGCACTGAGCGAACTACGCAAATCACAGATCAGACCCTCAACCAGTAACAAGATATCCGAAGTATAATTCCAAACACCAGTTTCATTATTAAATTTAGCATGCCTCTAAACATATATATCTTTAGTGGAAAAAAGTTACCTGGAAGTAGAAGTATCTAACACGAAGTCAACAAGTTTAACCTTAAAAGCTCCACATTTGTACGATACATATTACCCTACAATAAAGCGAGAAAAGGCATAAAGTATCTCAGTTACACTTTTATTGCAGCTGTTCATGCAGTGGTAATATAAAAACTGCACCATGAATACACGGCCCCCAGCCCCGACATCCGTGTGCTGCTCATAAGCGACGAAGAGACCTTCAAGTCGACAATCGTGAGAGCCATTGTCAAACCTAAGATAAAAACACCTGTTTGCAAAGTGACTAAAAAGGTAAAACGTAAGAAAGACGGCATGTATAATAGCATATATGTAGTACATGGATGTTTAGGTGAATTTTGCTCCTCTATAAGGATATGATTATAACAATTCTTGGAAATAATGATTGCATTATTATGATATCTGTCCTCCTCAACAATGACAAATTTTTTCTCTAAAGGTCAGAAAATACCCTCTTTATGACGGAGTTTCTCAGAATATGCTGAGCCATAGACATAGTATGAATGTCTTAAAGCTGGAATGTAAATACAGCATTTTTTGACAAGCTGGAACTAGAACTAAATACTGGGGCATTTATTTTCTCTCCTTTTGACCAGTTTTTGGAAAACTTTCAAGTGATCAAAGATTTTCTTTACTAACCGAATCATCCAAGTAGATGTGGATGCCCGTCAACAATCCGTTCCGATAACCGGTGACACAATCAGATTCCTAAAGACATTGGATTACGATTGTCAGTAATAATGTCAGCTGTCATCAAATGTTGACATTTGTCTGTGATAAAAACAGATGATACCCAGTCACAACTGAAACCACAGGAGGAATAATCAACAGTGTATAATAGTTGTGGAATCCAGTATAATACCAAGAAAAGACTAGAATTATACGAATTATTTCATTGCTTCTTCAGTGTTAAACTATGCGTTTCAAATGTATAAAAATCTTAGCTCGTATACCTGTCATAACCACCTAAAATCTCTATCAATAAACCGACAGGAGTTAATTCCATAACAATATTTCCCAAATGGAAAACGTTATAAATTAATAGCACAGAAATGCGTGACCCTCACATCATGCAACGGATATCAGAGAAAAAATATATAACTTTGATCGTGAGATTCTGCATTCTGTACCATAATAACCAAAGATTTATTGCCAAACCCAAGTGTTAGAGCTGTGTGATTATGTGCTTTTTAAAAAGCAGTATGGTGTCATACGCTTACTGGAAATGTCTTCGAATAAAACCTGTAGGTTTAAATTACCAGGTTATAACCAAGGCAGATGTGAGGGGAATTACAGCAGAAGAGACAACATTTTGTTTGCGAAACAGACTTCACTACACTACACTACAATTGTTACTGTTACAAAATCGTCGTCGTATTGAATCTAAGTGTCTAGTACGACATTTGTACATACCACGCATAAAGCATAAAAGAGCCATAAAGTCGATAATAGCAAGACTCATTTCCAAAACAATCTAACACAAAAGTTCTAAAATGAAAATGTAAGAAATAATACATAAATTACAAATAAATTTGCCAACATGTAAGACAGAGGCAGTGGCTTTTTTCAATGCAGAGAAACACTTGAAACGGTCAGCATTATGGTGGGAGGAAACCGGGCAGAGAAAAGCACACTTATTAAACTGCAGCCTATAGCAGTTGGTTGACCAATTGCTGTACGTGCGTACTTAACCATAATACAGAACGATACAAGTCTCTACTCAAGCCGATTATTCTGATTTTTACCTGACTGAGAATGGAACCCGTAGTGTGACTGTCTAAATGATACATCCGGGCCTTATTTCACTAAGAAGTCCAAGTCGTAAATCTTTATCTTTTGACGTAACCCCTAGTTTTAACCAGTCGGTAGACAGTAAAGCATAGATAGTATTATTTTGTGAAACGGTGGTATGTCGTCAGTCTTAACATAATACCTGAGTCTTAGCATAGTGAAATGGGCTTGCAATAGATAGAGTGGTGTAGTTGTTCACAGACAGCGGCGGGCACATATCACGCCACTTTAAGGCAAGAAATGTAGTGTAAAGTTTGACGACGATGGAGAAACCTGGAGAGCGGTGGGTAAAACATCGATGATTACCAAGTCACTGGCGAATTTTACGGATATGCTGGGTTGAGCAAATGGCCTTTAAACTTTTAAACATCTGCGCCCAGAAAGTGGATCAATGTTTTTAATGAAAGATGACGGTGCCAGTAAAGTTTTCTCTTGTGTGTGACAGTGGCTTGATAAGACCCTAGTACTTATCTTTACTTCCAGTTGACACCCAAGCCCTCCGCCCTCAAATCAGGCGACAGGTCATATAAAGTTTTATGTCCCTCAGGAAAATTTGCCACACAAAATACTGCAGCAAGAGTTATATCATCGTATTAAATAAGGTTGCGCTTCTACAGCACTGTCACTGACTTGCTAACAAACTAGACACACGAATGCCATATCATTTTCTTCATTCATACAAACATTTTGTAGAAACAGATAGAACTTTTAGGCTGTTTATATGGAACTAATACCAAAATATGTCCACAGTTTATATCAGCAATCTGCAGCATAACATTTATATGCTGGATGATGCCAATTTTTCCACCAGAATGTTGGGAAGAAAGATATATCCCATCATGATCTATACAGTATAAAATACGGTTCTTTAACACAGAACCTGGGCCTTAGCTTGTCGCCGGACAACCACTGTGACTGGCAACAGAGGTTTAAACGCTATACAGCAGCCAACCACATGCAATGGGCAAACGTGGTAATAATCCGACCGTCTGAGGGTTAATCTATGAATTACTGCCTCAGACAATTTATCTGGTTGCCTGACCATTGTCTATGATTGCATCTTGACTTGTGTCTTCACTTTATTTTGAAAGAACATGGCCTTTAATGCTTTTATGGTTATATCTGCTCTTCCTCGACACCTATATGTTGTTTTTTCACCCGCGATCGCTAATGGGAGCATGACTAGGGGCTGAACTATCATACAACTCAGCAGTCTGCAGGCCTAGTTCACAGTGCAAGGCCTTGATGAGAATTCATAAAGCTGTGTAAGTGGTGCAGGGATTTGTAGAGTTTGAAACTGTTAGTGAAAAAAATAGCGTCAGTTACATGAGCGCATAGATTAGTTTGGTTCAGTGAGAGACTTAGGCCTAATTATGTTGAGTTCGGGAATTTACCAGTGGGTTTCTAGAACTTTAGTCCTGAATGGGCTGGGCAACAGTGGACATTCCGGAGGGACAGGATGCAGAGTTTTTTGTAGTTTTATTTCCATTAACAACGCC
This sequence comes from Acanthopleura granulata, assembly GCA_016165875.1. Classification (NCBI taxonomy): domain Eukaryota; kingdom Metazoa; phylum Mollusca; class Polyplacophora; order Chitonida; family Chitonidae; genus Acanthopleura; species Acanthopleura granulata. Next base: position 46,283,627 of record JABBOT010000080.1, on the reverse strand, counting down.
ATTAACGACTGTACGGAGGGACAGTCGTTCTTCATTGTGGTCCGCTCTACTTTGCACTAATGTTTGTATATAATTTTAATTTTTTACAGTCCTTTGATTGAATGAAATATGAAATAAAAAAATAAATCTGCATTGATGTGGTGGAGTTTCTAGTAAATGACCAATAAACCCAAATTTTCATTGCCAGACAAGACACCAATAAAGAGGCCCTCAAAAAGTGTTGCCTAAAAATTTCTGTTTTCATGTAGGTCAGTTTCAGTAAGGCCTTATTACATGTATATATATATTCTGGTAATCTCTATATAGAAAACATAGTAGCTTGGGTTACAAAATGACCCTAGTTTATTAGATGTCTATTGCATATCTAAAAATGCCGTCGCATTGCCGTCATGATCCGATTTGGCCAGGGCACATCATTGCCGCTGCAAATTTTTTGCTAGTTTCAAGGGCTGCACCAATTACCCCTTATTTATTTATTTCTTTATTTCTTTCTTTCTTTATTTCTTTATTTATTTACTTATTTATTCATTCATTCATTTATTCTCCATGGCTCAGTCGGTTAGCGCGCTAGCGCAGCGCAATAATCCGAAGCCTCCCACCAGTGCGGTCGCTGTTCGTTCGTAAATTATTTATTTATTCATTCATTTATTTATTTCTTTATTTACACCTGTGTAGAGGCCTACATGTATATGCCAGTGTATCAATATTAATTCCAACGAAGGAAAGTCTATCTAAAAGTGACTCCACAGGGCGTACATAAGAAGTGTGTTCGGCTCCTCCGAAACGCAACGCTTGCTTATATACATGCATTCATGAAAGTCACAATAACCATTAAACTGATTTAACCGGAGAAGCTTATCAAACCTGAACCAGGTAAGGGAATTGTTACGAAATGTAGCCTATACCGCACAAACAATGCATTCAAAACATGATTACCACTTAGCTTGAAGAATCCGTGAATATAGAAATTCTCGCCAGCCTGCCAAACGCTACTGCAGGAGGAAGACCTCCAGAGGCATGTTAATCTTAGCCGCCCCATATGCAGTCGAAGCACATTGTACTTCACGGCCCGGAAGGATGAGGGAGAGAGAGGGTGGGGAAGAAAAAGGGTCACCTCGGCAGGAGAGGGTGGGAAGTGAAATATTTGATTAAGTATCGTCAGCTGTATGAAATGTTTGTAAAAACCAGGAAATATAACGTGCAAGAAATAATTTAGAATCAAACAAAAGTAAATATTTGTTGCACATATTAGTTTTTCAGCCCTGTAATTTTTTTTGGGTTTCATGTGAGCGCTGTAATGTTATATTCGGCAGTTTCATTGGCTAGCCCTGGTTCGAGCTTTGTCAACGGTTGGGTAGCGTTGTAAAGGGGAATATAGCGTGCATGCTTTTTGCTTTGTGTTTTTTCCCCTTCTTTTCAAGATGATAGATAACAGCGTAAAACAAAGTCCCCTTTCTACACCTCACTTAAGCCTGACAAGAATACAAAGTTTAGTTATTTGTAGTTTAGTTATTCTGCAAACCTCATGCGCGTGGTTTTCCCAGCGCTTCGCTATCTGTTCTGAATCTGTCATTGTGTAGGCATATACAGTGTACGTGTACTTGTATACATGTTCCTTGAAAACGTGTTCATTGGGCAACAGTTTTGACGAATTGTTTGAAAGTTCAAATGAAGAATCTCATGGACAAATAGGGACAGGGGCAATATAACAAAGTTTATAAGGCGAAAGCACACAAGTTTACGTTAGTATCCAAAAGGATAATCAAATTAACAGTCAGGGAGGGGAAGGGAAAGTGAGAGGAGGAAGGGGATGGGGGTAACATATTAAAGTGGTTTTAGGTGTCTTGCTCGCACACGAGGCACATTGGGTCCGGGGTCACCTTCTGACAAGGAAGTTCTAGAATCCTCCGCTGTCTTGGTTTCTGGAACCTTGTTGTAAATTTAAGGTCACTAGCAATAATTATATTATAAATAAATTCATTTACTAAATAAATAATTAGTTCAATAAAGACACGTAATAGATAAATCTTTAAATTTCTAGCTTTGTGAATTAAGTTTTCTTGAAACGAAATCACTGATTATATCAGTATGATTCCAATTAAGAACATTGTGCATACCAATATCGATGGTTTACGAAATTAACAAATCTTCATACTTCTATTCTTTTTCTCCTATAAAACATTATTATACAGTCCGTCTACACTAGAGCGCGGTAAGGATGAAAATCACATACAAATGTAATTGCATGTATACCTTTTTAAATAGCTTTGTGTCCTACCAAACGGTGTAGTGTGATAGACTAACAAAATAAAGGATATTATATTGTTGTCGTTACGAAAGAACGTCTGCGCCTTACTTACCGAGTAATAATGAATATATACGTATATGTATGTTAGAGGCATTATATGAATGAGCTGTAGCTAGCTGTATTATCGTTTTTTGGGTGTACACTGTATGGATACCATAAGTGAAAGACTTGCTGGATAGTAATTTGCCAGAGGGAGCCTCCGTGGCCGAGGTTTGGGCGCCAGCGCGGCGTTATGATCCCGTGCCTCTCACCAATGCGCTGTGTGTTCAAGTCCACTTCCTCTCAGGTCGTACGTGTGAAGGTCCGCCAGCACCCTGCTGATGGTCGTGGGTTTCCCCCGGTTTCCTCTCATCATAATGCTGGCCGCCGTGGTACAAGTCAATTTTATAAATTATATGGCAGACTTTCTGGCTGCAGGATGAAATGCTCTGTATGTGTTATCAATAGTCGTCAAGTTGAGACAAGTTCGTCTTTTCGGGCACAACCACTCGTCCTCTCATTTAATAGGAAGAGTCCGTTACCTGCGCATGAGTCTAAGATCTCTTATAAGGAGTTTGCTACTAATTCTCGTAAATATTATATCTTTGGGATTTCTTTGCTATTGTTATTCCAAATGTAGACAACAAACATCGTGTCAGTGAATGTCTAACTTTGGCATTTTAACCTTGCTGAATCTTGTTTGTTGTAGCAAACTATGGACTTGTCAAGACGTTTGAAAACGTCAATAACTTAAGTGATACGGAAATCTGATGCTTCCGCTGGCCTACATTCTGGTTTAAGCCACATATACATGTACCTATAACTGAATCGCTACTTTTGAACGTTTTCATTACTCTCGGACATAAGCTCTGAGTTTCACTATTTGCAGAATATATCCTATGCTAATGACTGGAGCCCAGCGAAAATGCTATATCGGCAGTTTATTTATTTGGTTGTTGTTTAAGGTCAAAAAATTTTCACATACAAGAGGCGGGCAGTTTTGAAATTGAACTGAGGCAAACCACGGGGTGCTCGACTTATATAAATAACAGAATTTTGACCAGCTACTGACGAGCTTTTCAGTGTGTGACGTACGGACATGCAAAGCATAGGTGCGGACGACAAGTGGTATGCAGTGACTGGTTAAGTGTTCAAATGGTCAGAAGAGCCTCGGCGATCGCCTATTGTCATAATGTCGAGCAAACATGCAGTGACAGCGCCAGGATCTATATAGACTCTGACCAAGACCGGGTTTTGGGAGCCAATACTGTCAGATTCTTAACACTTAAAAAAAGTGTAAAAAACGCATTACGGGCCTTGTAGATTTCAAAATGAACACACCGGTCCTGCCTTTGCATTTGAATATCGAGTTCCTAGTTGATTCACACCTCCATATCCCCCACCCCGCCTCAGCCTCGGACACACCAGCAATCTCTCTGTCCGAGACGGCTGTCATTCATTTAACATCAACAGTTTTTAGGATTTTGACGATATATCTGACATGATTTACTTGTGGGAGGCCAGGTGAGTTAACTACCAATAAAAGGCGTGTCCCGGAAGCCTGAGTTGACGCCTCCCAATTATCTCTAGTCAACTGTAAAGCAGGCTAATAGCCTATCAGGATTAATCACTCCAACGCGGCTCCATCGAGGGAAGGGTTTATAAACATATTCCAGCATGTTTTGCTCAGAACTGTCAAAGAGCATCAGATCTAAAATTTAAGATAAGAATGGGTTGAAATATTTACATTTTAACTGGAGTCAGGACAATTCTTGATTAAACTTAATTTGCAAATGAATTAATGACGAATTTTGTTCGTCATTTTGGTGCTTTTCTCCCGTTCTATTTTAAGACGGTTGTGTGGTGAAATACTTTTATTTTTCAAAGGTTAAAACTTTGCACACAAAATAGATAGCTAATAAACGGTTCCACAAGTGTTTGACATCTTTTCTAGTTTTAAAGATATTAAGAAAAGAATATAAAATGTTTCAAAAACTTATTAAATTTTTGAGATTTACAAATTTAAATGATGACTCAGAAACAATCCAAAATGAATATTGCAAATTTGATTTAGTTGAATCAGTAAGCTGTCCACCTGGGCAAGAAAAATTTGAAAATTGGGGAAAACAAAGCATTTTGCAAAAGAACTCTGACTTTTTTCAAGCCATTTTTGAAATCAGCAATCGCGTAGCTCTTTAGAAATATATATACATATATACTTGACCAATATTTGGGCTACACAAGGCAAAATGTCAAATTTTGCATACGAAAGTTGTAGTATTCTTATATTTAATTGATTGGTGCTTTACGTCGTACTGAAGGATATTTCTCTTTTATCATGGCGACCTTATAAGCATTTGGCACTACCACGTTGTTAAATACTATTGCATTCTCGCCTACATGTGGACAAACTGATTTTACAAGAATTCAACAACAAGAATTTCACAAGAAAAGCACAACTTATTGACACATTTAGAAATAAAGTGCAATAAAATTATGTGAAACAAAATTACAGAAAACTTATATGGCTATTTTAGGTCCTGTGAATACACACCATGTGTTATGATTATATATATTATAGTCACATTGAAAAGATATCTTTTGGAAGGATTACAAACGAGTTGTGATATTTCGTTTGACAGGTGTGAAAACCTGACCTTTTATGAATAAAACCCTTTGTCGATAGTTGTCACTCGGAAGAGAAATTGTATATGGGTTAGTTCTATCAAACTGAGCCCGTGTCGGAATTAATGAAAATCATCTTAGTTTAATTTAGTTTAGATAAGTTTATTCACCTATTCTCATGTAGACAACAAGGTCTCTGTACAGAGATGATAACAAATGTGACAACAGATATGAAAGGCTAAGTTGAAAACTGACTGATTTTTGCAAGCAGAATTGAATTTGTACAGATTCATATTTTTTAAATTAAAAAGAAACATGACATCGCCAAGAGGCACAAAAAGCGGAATAGAAGACACGCAAAAAGAGCAAGTCTCTGCCTGTGGTTTTAAAACGTTGAACGCCGTTAAAGACATGGACATGTGACCCGGAAATAAGTTTATTAAATAAATTCTGAGGTCTGATTAAAACATTTGTTTTCCGCAACAACAAACAACCTAAGGTTGAGTTAAACACGTATTTTGAGATAGATTCGCGGACAGGTGCTCTGTAAAATACTTTGCTTGTTAAATATATACAATTACAATGTATATTGTCTTGTATAGCCGTGACTGACAGACATGGGCGAGGGTATCTCTCCGCTGACGATCTGCCAACAAATAACACTTTAGACAGCGTACATCAGGTGATCGCCAATATAAAGTTTGTTTACGAGACTAAATTTGAAGCCCGTATGTGTAGTATAAATGAAGATACAGAGTGGACAGTTATTAAGACAGTTATTCGCAGATGCCTGTACATCAAGTGACAGCCCGTGCGAAGTTTTGTTTACCAAACTAAATTTCAAGCCTGTATGTGTAGTGTTAGGAGATGTACAGAGTAGACAGTTATTCCGACAGGTATTCGCATAGTCGCCCCCTGTGTTGAAATTGGGAACTATGTACATCCGGGGATAGGCTGCCTGAAGTTTTTTTACCAGACTAAATTTGAAGCCTGTGTGTTTAGTATTAAAGGAGATACAGAGTTGACAGTTATTCAGTTATTCGCACAGGCGCCCCCTGGTGTTGAAATTGGGAACTATGTACATCATGTGATAGCCCGTGTGAGGTTGTTTACTAGCCTAAATTTGAAGCCTGTGTGTATAGTATTAATGGAGATATTGGCTTTTATATCTTTATCGAAATAAAGTCTGGTCCCTTTGAATAGCTAACAGCTAACTGCGAGCTGCTGTCTAAAGTATTGTATGTGATCTCTCAATTAACTAGTGAATGACATCCACACAAAACAACAGAAATCATATTCGTTATCTCCGACACTGACTCAGCTTGCCAGAACCAAACAGCATTTCTCTCTCGAGCCTCAACGAGAGTCAAGGGATTTTGTTTATCACGCTTGTCAGATGAAAATATCATTCGTGTTACCACCCAAGTGCACCGACGGCAATCGTCTGTAGGCAGTTTTCTTTCCGTATGTGTTATAATATATATAGGCCTAATGAAATACAGAGGGTGCCTATTCACAACATACAGTATAACCACTTAGGCAGATGCAGTCATTTCCACTCAGTTTCAGATTTTATTTATTTACTTATCTTTTCAATACTTTTTGTTTAATTCTATTCCACAATTTTGTTGATCTTCATTTCTGTGTGCCAGTCAGTTGTGCTTTTCTTGTGAAGCTGTGGTTTAAATTCAGTTTGTCCAAATGAAGACTAATTTAGAAATGATATTTAGCAATGTATCCCTGGGGCATTTTTATCGCGATTTCCCCGTCAATCAGTTGTCTAGGCATACATGAACTACCCCTAAACACATCACTATACCTTATAGACATGTATCACAGACCACGAGGCATCTCGCCGAGCGCTGCCTTATTATTTTACAAATTCCATCATCGAATTTTAAAGGTGTACACGTGCGGAACCCATGGAGTTAGCCACTTGTCTATTATTGCGGAACGGATTATTCAAACTTTGAGTTTGTAAACGAAGTAGGGGTGTTTGTTGGTTTTCCCGCATTTTATTTCAGTTTCCATTTAAATATAATTTAAAACCATTAACATCTCATGGAGAAAAAATGTTGGCATAAAGGTTTTAGTGTATAAAAATTAATTATCGATGTATTCAAAACTATTGACGCCAACAAGAGTCGGTAGTTCCCGAGCGGAGCGGTCAGTTCCAACGTTACACATAAAGAGAATCAATATCGTGTCAGCATGAGGACCAATTTACTGTAAATGCTTTTGTGCGCTAAATTTCACTAGTTTTACAGGAATTTCCCTATTTCACAGAAGAGAACCTTTAATGTAGATCTCTGTGATTTGTGACAGCAGATCAGTTTTCAAAGCTCCTGGGCTAACATCGTGTTTTACATTGTGTTTATGGTTCCATTGAGTGCCAAAGCAAGGTTGACTCCACCGTGTGACGGACATATTGTAAAAACTTCGTATGTATTGGTGGATAAATAAAAATGAATGTTAATATATTTTAGGAATGACAGAATATGTCATACTTTAAGACACCTTCAAAATTTCCATTTTTGAATTGTAACTTTTTCCTGTCAGTCATTGGTATCATCATAATGAGTTTTACCAGTTTTGAAAAAATTATACGAAACTATACGAATAATATTATTACATATCAGAAAATAAAAGAAAGAGTTATGATTGAGTTAAATCATGAGTCAACCAGAGTAGCGTTTGTGCTTAAGCGACTATATAATATGCTGTGAATGGACACAATCTGTTATGAGTATATAGCATAACCGGCAGAGAAACACGTTGTGAGCGGCAACGGCTTCGTTTGAGAACAGCGACTTCGTTGTACATTAGGATAAACATGAATGATATTTTCATCTGACAGGCTTGATAATCTTGCATATTTTCAAATAAAATCCCTTGACGGAGGCTGTGGCTGGAGGGAGAAATGCAATGTGACTTAGTTGTGGAAAACTTAGTCAGCCTCGGAGCCGACGAAAATTATCTCCCTTGTTTTATGTGGTTGTCGTTTACTGGCCTGTCGGAGAGAATAACTCCGCTCTCGAAGAGTCAGTTATGAAGGAGATCACTATTATAGGTTCTGAGAACTCCAAATTTACACACAAAACAATTATATTTATTGTGAAAATTAAGAAACTTAGAGCGAATACGCTTGTTGGAAGATCCTTAGCACACTAGCTTTTGTAGTAGTAATTTGTGACGAGGATTGAAATCTTACTCCTGCACACAAGATCTAACAAATGTTACAAGGCCGGTATATTGATACTGAAGACATGATACTCAACGTCGTCAAAATTAACACTATATGTCTTATCCTAAAGTGGCTTGATATGGGCCCGTTGTTGTCTTTGAACAACTATACATCTGTATATATTGGAACCCCATGTCACTAAGCTAAGGCTCAGGTTCTGTGTTAAGACTTAAGCGTTGCACAAAACAATATCGATGCATCGATGGTTGGGTTACTAAAGAATAGGAAGACGGGTTCTTTTATCACTTGCAGGCTTTCCTGAAATAGGTCAAAAGGGGAGAAAATAAATGCCGCAGTACTTAGTTCTAGTTCCAGCTTGTCCAAAAAATGTTGTATTTACATTCCAATTTATAGACATTGATACTATGTCTACGGCTTAGCATGTTCTGAGAGATTCCGTTAAACAGTGGGTATTTTCTGACCTTAAGAGAAAAAAATTGTTCATTGTTGCCGTGGACAAATATCCTAATAATATAAATATTTATTTTCAAGAAGTGTTACAGTAATAGTCTTACAGAGGAGCCAGTTTCATCTAAAACACAATAAATGTACCACATGTTTGTTATTATACATGCAGTCTCTCTTGTGCTTTATACTTAGATGCTTTTTAGTCACTTTGCCAACAGGTGTTTTTATCTCAGTTTTGACATTGGGTCTCTTCGTCGCTTATGAGCACTACACGGATGTCGAAGCTGGGGGCCGTGTATTCATGGTGCAATTTTTATATCACCACTGCATGAACAGCTGCAATAAAAGTGCAACTGAGATACTTTATACCTTTTCGCGCTTTATGGCAGTGTATTGTGTATAGTACGAATGTGGAGCTTATAAAGTTAAACTTGTGGACTTCATGCTGGACACTTCTACTTCCATGTAGCCATCTCTCGCTAAGAAAATATATATTTTTACAGACTGTGATGTTAAACTTAATAATGAAACTGGTGTTTGTTAATTATACTTTGGATTATGTTTTACTGGGTGAGTGCGTGAAATGTGATTTGCATAGTTCGCTTAGTGCCGGTGATTGGGTCCAGGATCATCGATCAAATCTGCGGTACTTGCTGACAGGGGCAGAATTGATATTTTCCCAGTAATTGTCTGAAATTCGATCCCATCGTTATCCCATCGTTATCCCATCGTTTAATGAATTGCTTTGGCCCAATGTTTCAAACTCCTTCCAGCAAAGTGGTTGTACACCGGGCCAGTATTCTACTACTAAATACAAACTGCTACAATATAGTGAATGGTCTTATTGAGCTTCGTTTTTTAATGCGCCGCGACACGTTTACAAGACTATAATTTTTTTGGAGCGGTTGTCTAATAGAACGGCTGGGAAGATGTGCTTTTCATTTTGTCTAAGAGTCATATTTCAGTCACCTCTGTATAAAATCGAACTCCAAAATAGCTGTTATTTCCCTTAGTTCTGTATACCCGAAAAATATGATAAAGGATCTACTTATCGCCAGTGGACATCAGCCGGGTCGGGATGCAATAATAATACTAGAGTCCATACGTTAAGTAGTCCTTAACAGAAGATATTACATAGAAACAAGGTTAAATGTATGAAAAAAAACGACATAAAGCTGTAAATATACAATTGCAAATGTCTTTATTGAGTTCTGCGTTTTACGCTGTCATTGATGTTTTCTAAGCAAGGAAACCATTGAGCTGTTCAATCAGGACTTAAAAGGTAACTTTGCAAGAATTAATCGGAACTGGTAAACTATTTATAGAAGCTGATGTCTTCTGCGCCATGTTGTTATTTTTGTTGTTGAACGGCCGGTTTTTGCCTAATTCTCTTCTTCAATTACGTCTTCAGTCGGTCCAGTTGTCTCTTCTGATGTCTCTTCTGTTGTCTCGTCTGTCTCTTCTGTCTCCTCTTCTGTCTCCTCTTCTGTCCCTTCTCCTGTCTCCTCTTCGTTCTCACCGTTTTCGCCTTCCTCTACAGCGCAGGAAACATAAAAGAGTACAACTTTATAAGACATGCACAACGGGATGTGGATAAAAAAAAGCATAGAGTGATAGTCACAACTGATGATTAGTTGGTATTGACTGAATGGGAAAACATAACAACCCATGGAAATACAATGATCGTTAATATATAAAGGGAAAATGCATATAAATGTGCTAAATCGTATTCAATACAGCATCCCAGGGTTTGCAAAGAATTCTTTTTTGAAACACTGTAATGTTATGATCAAGTTACCGGAAGGAAAGCAGTTTGAAAAGAGAAAAACACAAAACAGATCGGTAGAGGAATTGCATCTAATGTAAAGAAAGTAAACTTGCAAGAAAGAACAGCGTTAATTGGTCCCGCATATATCTAATCTGGTCGACAAATGTTCAAATGCATATCACGTGAACAAAATACCGAAATAAAGTACACCATGGCGGAAATGTAAACACTTTTGTGTGGGTTGTAATAATAAGGTGCATGAGGAAAACGTCTGGAAACCAAAGAGCCATGAGTGATTAAAATCGATTCCTTACCGTTTTCTCTCTTTTGGATGTTATGAGGAGCATCGTTCAGGAATGTCTCAGGCTCTCTCTTCTGCAGACGAAACTCGTCCTTCAGTTTACCGGCCTCTACGGGGAAGTAGCTGACCATGAACAGTGCGCATGCCAAGATGAGAACGACGGCCGTCTTCATGATGATGAGCTGTGAGAATATCAGCCAGAAGGACGAACGTAATAATTATAATGGTGTCAAAATGTGCTTTCTGTTGTTCTTAAAAGCGCTTTTAAAAAATTCTTTTCGTCTTGGTGTTTTTCCCTTTTATTGTATGATTTGGTAGAACAAACCTTAAAGTTTTCTTTTGGTTGGTACTAGCTGGAAATTGGGCAGATGCAAGCACTGACACTGGGTGAAAAGGCTTGATGGTGCTCTAGTTAAAACTTTATCAGCAATGTTTGGTCGAGATGTTTACCAGTAACGTGTTAGAGATCGGTGCACACTATGCTAACTTGTCCGAATACACCCCATTGATCAGATAAAAGAACTTTGAACAACATAGCTCAAGTAACACTAGTGAAAATTAATTGAAATGCTTAATCCTGAAAACCTAGATTACAGCTATTCTCATAGATGTGATCTGCAAACGCGCAATCTATGCTTTGAAATTAATTGATGCAACCCTACATCTTTCGTACATTACCATGAATTATGAAATCTGGCCAGCTTATTAACTTACCTACTTCGATGCTGGAGTTGGAAGCAAGACTGTTGGTATTAAACGTCCACGAGAGGATGGAATGTTGTATGAGATGGGAATGTCTGCTTTTTCAATTAGTTCCACAATGGCAGCTGACTTTCCCATTGGCCAAAGGAGAAAAACCTAAAAAATGGCAACAAATATCTGAAAGGCAAAAGAAAGAAACAGCCGGTAAGCATTGTAGGTTCAGCGATTGTGAGGAGACAGATGTAAATGAGTAAAACATAGTAGAGAAAAGGTATATGCGCAGTTAACTTTACTGAGGCGAAGGCAGCCGTATCAGCAGCCAGACTCAGTCACTCAGAGAGATGCGTTTGAGCTTTAACTGGTCTTGAGATAGTTTAACTCACATACATTCCCGTAAATGATTCGGGTCTATGGATTGTGGTCTTATAATTTGTTTGATGAGGTGTTTTTAGATAGCTTATAATGATTGAATAATACATAGAATAGTGTATACACCTAATATGCTGAAGATCTTGAGAAAGTGCACTTGAGGTGATGCTTCTTAACATTTTGTTTTACAAAGAGTTTTATCCGTAAATTTACACCATTATATTGCATATATAAGTACATGTACTTGAAAGGAATATCTTCCCTGAAATCACCACAGATTAACACTGAAATAGTTAAATAAACAATATAAATGAATAAATCAATCAATCAATCAGTCAAGAAATATGTGAGTAAATAAACAAAAGAACAATATTTTATACTGTATAGATCATGATGGGATATATCATTCTTCCCAACATTCTGGTGGAAAAATTGGCATCATCCAGCATATAAATGTTATGCTGCAGATTGCTGATATAAACTGTGGACATATTTTGGTATTAGTTCCATATAAACAGTCTAAAAGTTCTATCTGTTTCTACAAAATCTTTGTATGAATGAAGAAAATGATATGGCATTCGTGTGCCTAGTTTGTTAGCAAGTCAGTGACAGTGCTGTAGAAGCGCAACCTTATTTAATACGACGATATAACTCTTGCTGCAGTATTTTGTGTGGCAAATTTGCCTGAGGGACATAAAACTTTATATGACCTGTCGCCTGATTTGAGGGCGGAGGGCTTGGGTGTCAACTGGAAGTAAAGATAAGTACTAGGGTCTTATCAAGCCACTGTCACACACAAGAGGAAACTTTACTGGCACCGTCATCTTTCATTAAAAACATTGGTCCACTTTCTGGGCGCAGAGGTTTAAAAGTTTAAAGGCCATTTGCTCCCCCCAGCATATCCGTAAAATTCGTCAGTGACTTGCCAATCATCGATGTTTTACCCACTGCTCTCCAGGTTTCTCCATCGTCGTCAAACATTACACTACATTTCTTGCCTTAAAGTGGCGTGATATGTGCCCGCCGCTGTCTGTGAACAACTATACCACTCTATCTATTGCAAGCCCATTTCACTATGCTAAGACTCAGGTATTATGTTAAGACTGACGACATACGACCGTTTCACAAAATAATACTATCTATGCTTTACTGTCTACCGAGTGGTTAAAACTAGGGGTTACGTCGGAAGATAAAGATTTATGACTTGGACTTGTTAGTGAAATATGGCCCGGATGTATCATTTGGACAGTCACACTACGGGTTCCATTCTCAGTCAGGTAAAAATCAGAATAATCGGCTTGAGTAGAGACTTGTATCGTTCTGTATTATTGTTAAGTACGCACGTACAGCAATTGGTCAACCAACTGCTATAGGCTGCAGTTTAATAAGTGTGCTTTTCTCTGCCCGGTTTCCTCCCACCATAATGCTGACCGTTTCAAGTGTTTCTCTGCATTGAAAAAAGCCACTGCCTCTGTCTTACATGTTGGCAAATTTATTTGTAATTTATGTATTATTTCTTACATTTTCATTTTAGAACTTTTGTGTTAGATTGTTTTTGAAAAGAGTCTTGCTATTATCGACTTTATGGCTCTTTTATGCTTTATGGGTGGTATGTACAAATGTCGTACTAGACACTTAGATTCAATACGACGACGATTTTGTAACAGTAACAATTGTAGTGTAGTGTAGGGAAGTCTGTTTCGCAAACAAAATGTTGTCTCTTCTGCTGGAATTCCCCTCACATCTGCCTTGGTTATAATCTGGTAATTTAAACCTACAGGTTTTATTCGAAGACATTTCTAGTAAGCGTATGACACCATACTGCTTTTTAAAAAGCACATAATCACACAGCTCTAACACTTGGGTTTGGCAATAAATCTTTGGTTATTATGGTACAGAATGCAGAATCTCACGATCAAAGTTATATATTTTTTCTCTGATATCCGTTGCATGATGTGAGGGTCACGCATTTCTGTGCTATTAATTTATAACGTTTTCCATTTGGGAAATATTGTTATCGAATTAACTCCTGTCGGTTTATTGATAGAGATTTTAGGTGGTTATGACAGGTATACGAGCTAAGATTTTTATAAATTTGAAACGCATAGTTTAACACTGAAGAAGCAATGAAATAATTCGTATAATTCTAGTCTTTTCTTCGTATTATACTGGATTCCACAACTATTATACACTGTTGATTATTCCTCCTGTGGTTTCAGTTGCGACTGGGTATCATCTGTTTTTATCACAGACAAATGTCAACATTTGATGACAGCTGACATTATTACTGACAATCGTAATCCAATGTCTTTAGGAATCTGATTGTGTCACCGGTTATCGGAACGGATTGTTGACGGGCATCCACATCTACTTGGATGATTCGGTTAGTAAAGAAAATCTTTGATCACTTGAAAGTTTTCCCAAAACTGGTCAAAAGGAGAGAAAATAAATGCCCCAGGATTTAGTTCTAGTTCCAGCTTGTCAAAAAATGCTGTATTTACATTCCAGCTTTAAGACATTCATACTATGTCTATGGCTCAGCATATTCTGAGAAACTCCGTCATAAAGAGGGTATTTTCTGACCTTTAGAGAAAAAATTTGTCATTGTTGAGGAGGACAGTTATCATAATAATGCAATCTTTATTTCCAAGAATTGTTATAATCATATCCTTATAGAGGAGCAAAATTCACCTAAACATCCATGTACTACATATGTGCTATTATACATGCCGTCTTTCTTACGTTTTACCTTTTTAGTCACTTTGCAAACAGGTGTTTTTATCTCAGGTTTGACAATGGCTCTCACGATTGTCGACTTGAAAGTCTCTTCGTCGCTTATGAGCAGCACACGCATGTCGGGGCTGGGGGCCGTGTATTCATGGTGCAGTTTTTATATTACCACTGCATGAACAGCTGCAATAAAAGTGTAACTGAGATACTTTATGCCTTTTCTCGCTTTATTGTAGGGTATTATGTATCGTACAGATGTGGAGCTTTTAAGGTTAAACTTGTTGACTTCGTGTTAGATACTTCTACTTCCAGGTAACTTTTTTCCACTAAAGATATATATGTTTAGAGACATGCTAAATTTAATAATGAAACTGGTGTTTGGAATTATACTTCGGATATCTTGTTACTTGTTGAGGGTCTGATCTGTGATTTGCGTAGTTCGCTCAGTGCAGGTGATTGGGTTCAGGATCATCGATCAAATCTGCGGTACTTGCTGACAGGGCGCAGCACATATTTTACCAGTAATTGTCTGAAATTTCATCCCATCGTTATTTTAACGGATTGCTTTGGTCCAGTGGTCCAAACTCCTTCCAGGAAAGTGGTTGTACATCAGGACAGTATTCTACTACTGAGTAACAAACTGCAACAGTATGGTGAATGGGCTTATTCGGCTTCGTTGTTTCATACGCAGGGACACATTTAAAAGACTTTCCAATGTCTTGAACGGTTGTAAAGTCGAACCCCCAAATACCTCATCCCAACATATTCTGTGTTTGTGTGTGTGTGTGTTTTTTTCTCGACAAGTTATTTCCTCTGGTCCTCCAAATATGGTCATAAAGCTACGCTTATACAGATGATCCAGGGTCTGTATGCCGGAAAAATATGATAAAGTATCTACCTATCGTCAGTGTACATCAGCCGCGTCGAAATGTAATAATGATATTAGAGTTCAAACGTTAAGCTGGCCTCAGTAGAATATACATGTATTACATAGGAACAAAGTTAAAGGTATTAAAAAGACGACATAAAGCTGTAAATATACAATTGGACAGTTCTGCGTTTTACATTGTCATTAATGTTTTCTAAGGAAAGAAATCATTGAGCTGTTCAAGGTATAAGAAACAGTACTTGAAACGGAAGTTTCTAAGAATTAATCGCAAGTGGTAAACTATAGAGGCTGATGTATTCTGCGCAATGTTGTTGTTTGGGAGTTGCAGTATGGCGCCTGTCTTTATTAACGTCCGGTTTTTGCCCAATCCGCTTATGTCACTGCTATCTCCTCGGCTTCGAAAAAGCACAGAGTGAGAGTCACGATTGATGATTTATTGGTATTGACTGAATAGGAAACCAGCATGTATCTAAAATGGACGACAAATGGTCAAATGTATATCACATGAACAAAGTACTGAAATAAAGTACCACATGGCGGAAATGTGAACACTTTTGTGTGGAGTCGAATAATAAGGTGCATGAGGAAAACATCTGAAAACCAGAGCCATGAGTGAGTAAATCCTTTCTTTACCGGCGTCTGTCTTTCCGACGTTATGAGGAACATCGTTCAGGAATGTCTCAGCCTCTCTCTTCTGCAGACGAAACTCGTCCTTCAGTTTACCGGCCTCTACGGGGACGTAGCTGACCATGAACAGTGCGCATGCCAAGATGAGAACGACGGCCGTCTTCATGATGATGAGCTGTGAGAATATCAGCCAGAAGGAAGAACGCAATAATCATATGGTGCCAAAATGTGCTTTCTGCTATCGTTAACAGCGCTTTTTAAAAGTTCTTTTTGTCCTGGTGTTTTCTTTGACATTTATTGTATGATTTGGTAGAGCAAGCCTTAAAGTTTTCCTTCGGTTGGTACTAGTTCGAAGTTGGGCGGATGCAAACACTGACACTGGGTGAAAAGGCTTGATGGTGCTGTGGCGAAAACTTTATCAACAATGTTTAGTCGAGCTGTTTACCAGTAACGTGTTAGAGGTCGATGTACACTATGCTAATGGGTCGGTGTCATTTGATGGTCTTGGTGCACCCAATTGGTCAGATAAAGGAACTTTGAACGGCATAGTTTAAATATAACTGGTGAAAATTAATTGAAATGCTTAATCATGAAAACCAAGATTTCAGCTATTCCCATAGATGTGGTCTGCAAACTCTCAATCTATGCTTTAACATTAATTGATGCAAGCCTACACCTTTGGTACATTACAATGAATTATGAAATATGGCCAGCTTATTGACTTATCTATTTCCTTGCTGGAGTTGTAAGCAAGACTGTTGGTATTAAACGTCCACGAGAGGATGTAATGATGTTTGAGGTTGCAACATCTGTTGTATAGACTGGAAACTGAGTCTCCCTTACTTCAACTATGGAAACTTATTTTTCGATTGGCCAAAGGGAACAAACATTTGGTAAGAAATAGCCCAAAGGCAGCAGAAAGTAACAATCAGTAGGCATTGTAGGTATAGCGATTGTGAGGAGACAGATGTAAATGAGTAAAACATAGTAGAGAAAAGGTATAGAGCCGTATAAGCAGTCAGTAGGTCGAACCAGCCACTCAGAGCTATGCGTTTGAGCTTACTTACATTTCCGTAACGGATTCTAGTATTGATGGTTCACATTTACTCTTTTAGTTATTTTGATGAGGTCTTTTTAGATAGCTTATAATGATTCAAAAATGCATGGAATACTGTATAGACGTAATATGTTGAAGATGTTGAGAATTTGCACTTGACGTCATCCCTCATACCACTTTATTTAAGAAAGATTTTCATCTGTAAATTTTCACCATTAATTTATGTATATAAATTCATGCACTTCAAAATAATGCCTGACCTGAGATTACAACAGATTCACACTGAAATAGTGGAATAAATAATATAAATGAATAAATCAATAAATGAATAAATCAATCAATCCATCAATGAAGAAATATGTGAGTAAATAAACAAAAGAACAGTATTTTATACTGTATAGATCATGATGGTATATGTCTTTCTTCCCAACATTCTGGTGGAAACAATTGCATCATCCTATTCGTGAATCGCGGCTATGAATGTTATGCTGCAGATTGCTGATATAAAATGTGGACATATTTTGGTATTAGTTTAATATAAAAAGGTTTATCTGTTTCTATAAAATGTTTGTATAAATGAAGAAAATGATTTAATTCTGAATAGAATGAAGCAGTGGTCTGCCATCAGAAACATCGCATTCGTGTGTCCGTATATGTTTAAAGGTTTAAACGCCACTTTGCCTCCCCCAGCATATCCCTATATTATCCGTGGGAAAGTTTGTCAGTAACTTGCCAATCGTCGAGGTTTTGCCCCCTGAGCTCCGGATTTCTCAATCCATAAAACTGATTACCAGCGTAAAAAAAACACTGAAATCAATCCATCAAATCGGAACGTAGCTTATCACTGTAATAAAATTATGAGCAAAGAAATTGCGAGTAATTGTTGTGCGTATAAGGCTCAAAGATTATTTAATGTCAATATTGCCTTTATTATTTTGTTTTGAACTAGATGTTTTCTCATGAAACGACTGGGTTTATCAACTTTCATATTTACCACATAATGCACAATTGCAGATCGGACACGACATTTAGCAATCTACTGACCTCTTCCAATTACTATCTGAGCCCGAGCACCCCCCCCCCCATCATTCCCCGAAAGAAAATTAAGAATTCAGCACAGGATTTTCGCTCGGAAGTACACTCACGTGTACACGAACCATTAATGTAGATCTCTGATTTGTCAGAGCTAACGTTATATCTGACCTTATGCACGGACAGCTGATGTTACCACGTTTTCTGTGATGAAACAACCCCAAAAATTCAGATCTACCTCTACTGGAGTAAAACTTCAGCAAAAAATAGACTAAACGCTTTAAATGAATCTAATTTTCTATCTAAAGGTGAAAAATTGAATGGCGTTGTACAATAATGAAGGAAAGAAATGAATTCTGACGATTTTTTGTATAGATGTACAGTAGATTTGTTTTAACGAGTGTTTAACGAGCATTGTTGGTCTAGAAGTAAATTTGTAAGTCTTGTCTTGAAAGTAAATTTTTCAAAAGAGATTCGATTCAAAACTTTGAAAATTCACAAAAATACCGTTATTTAGCAACATGTCAACAGTATTGCTTGATGCATTTAAAGTTTTTATTCTGGAAGAATCTCTCCCAAATGTTAACTCATTTTCCGTCATTTATTAAAGATTAAAATCTTTTGCTCTGACGTACAAATTACCAGTTCGAAGCGGCCTAGGGCAGGTAATTTACGGCTCCCCCTCTCACTGATAGTACGACGTGTTGACAAAGCTGGTGTTGGCGTATGAGAAGTCTTAGAATCCTTGACAACCACATTGTCTTCACCAATATCTTGTGCACATCTGTAAGTCACATCAGTTAGCAAAAGTTAGTCATTAACTTGTCAATGGCAGGAAACCAATAAAACAGTCACATGTGTAAATGAAATATTCTCGTGTGTGACTTCAAAATGAATACT
The DNA here is from genome assembly GCA_016165875.1 of Acanthopleura granulata. Lineage (NCBI taxonomy): Eukaryota > Metazoa > Mollusca > Polyplacophora > Chitonida > Chitonidae > Acanthopleura > Acanthopleura granulata. Next base: position 46,264,688 of record JABBOT010000080.1, on the reverse strand, counting down.
AAATATAAACCAGGGTCTTGCTAAATAAACTTGCCTTTTCCCTTTTATTATTACTTGATTTTATCTGTTCCCGTTGATATACATTCTCTCTTAGACTGACAAATCTCCAGCAATCGAGAGAGGGGCTGTGTGTATATTAACAGCCTGTGTGGTTGAAGATCTGTCAGGCTTCAAGGTGAGTTAGGCTGGTTCAGTCAACACGACAGGCTTGCAATAAAGGCTGTAGTGAATTCTCATGTTAAAGCATAACATCGTGTTTTACATAGTCTTCTGTTCAATTCTATCTTCAGTCTTCAGCTTTCTACCCACTTCGACTCAACGTGTTCCTATCTGAATAAGTGTATATGGTTCCATTGAGTGCCAGAGCAAGGTTGGCTCCACCGTGTGATGTGCATATTGTGAGAACTTCGTGCAAACCTCTTCACGTTGTAACAACATTATATTAGCATTAACATATTAACATTATATATTGGTGGATATATAAAGGTGAATATTGATATATTTCAGAAATGCTAGAATATGTTGTACTTTAAGATACCTTTAAAAGTTTCGATTATTGAATTGCAACTTTTTACCTTTGCAATCAAGCTGTCGCGAAAAATGTTTCGAGAGATTGCAGTACTAAAATGTTTGAAACCCATTGAAAACATATGAACGCTTCCTTTATTATTCCGTTTTTCATTTAATTTATTCCAATACATGATAAATGTCTGGAGTTGTGTTTGATGGAAAATATATACCCTTTATACGTACGAACATTTTCAGTCCTTACGCATGATGTGAAACCGAAAATCTTCGAAGTGTTTTTAATACACATACAAACTTCTTCTCCGCCCGTACGTGGCAAGTGGAATATTCTTGAGTACGACGTAAAACACCAATCAAATAAACAAATATACAATACACATCCATCAAGTATATGATGAAGGGAGGGCTGAACTTCGCATTCCTCAGTGGTAAACACCGAATGGTGATGGGATACAATCCAGTCAGTGCGATAGAAGGTTTAATGATATGTTTAAAGGTCAATTGTCACATAACAAAGTTATAACAATTGTTACAGAACAAAGTACACTCTCAGTTTAAATGATGCTGAAAGAATGTAAATTTACTAAAACACTCTGTTTATCCATTAATACACCTTTTCAGTGTGCTGAAAGGATGTTACAATAATATATAGGCGAAATGGAGCTGGAATTCCTCACGATTACACCCTATAGGGTAAACATTTTTGAAAGGGATGTTGAAAAGGTGTAAATCATTCTAAAATTGGTCTTGCACTATATCGCATGTAGTCTTTCTCATAACTTTGGCTGCTTGCATTTCTTTTAAGTAGAATACGTTTAGGTGGGATTTCTTTCTTTCTCGAGCCGCTGTCATCATTTCTACATTCTCCAGCATTCACATGCGCACTCGGTATCACTGATTCAGACAATACAATGATGTGTATGTACATTTCTGGATATCTTACATGTGACAGGCTCATATTATCGAGGCTACATTCTTCTTACAGTACAAGATCTATGATATGGTAATGGTTGTCTAGCCCCTGGCAATACACTCTATTGCCATAAACGCAATTCAGGCCTCATGTAGAATCACTGTTAGCACGATTCAGTATCCTGTTGACATTACATATTCAACATTATCATTCATTTAGTGCATTATATCGGCTCGTCAGCCATCCCGCTCTGATATGGCTCACAACGTATTATATCAGCTCGTCAGGCGCCCAGACTTGTTATGGCTCACAACGTGTTATATCGGCTCGTCAGGCGCCCAGACCTGTTATGGCTCACAACGTGTTATATCGGCTCCTCAGTCGCCCAGCCCTGATATGGCTCACAACGTAATATATCGGCTCGTCAGGCGCTCAGCCCTGATGTGGCTCGCGGCGAACTATCGACTGGTATTGCTACGCCACCTTGGCTGTAACCACTGATATTGCATTCCTGAACATTATTATTTACACTTTACAGTTTTGCTATAATACAGTCATTACCAAAATGTATTTTCAGTTAGAAACACACACATAAAATAATGTACACAATTGGAAAATTGGTATACAAAAGGCGTTTCACCCGGCTCTGATCACGGGCGAGATTGAAGTCGCTCGACCGCTCACTGCCTTCATACAAGCTTCCAGCCCCCAAGTCCCGTGCCAACACTCTCACCCAAGCCCTCTCCACCCCACACGCTCACACTGTTTCGCTCCCGATAACTTCGTGCCGTGGAGAAATTAATTTGCCTTTATAGTCCCCCTGCTCAAACAAAGGAAATTCCATATCTCCCCAGCATTCACGTGCGCGCTCCGTATATCGACCAACAATATTTCATTTGCTTGCGCCGTGTGTCACGAGAATAAACGTAAGGGATTCTAACAGGCCAAGTGACAAAGAAACTCTTAGCCTATTTTCTATGCGATCTTTAGTGTAACCGTCTTCAGCCTTTTCACTTTTCCATGGCGTTTAAACATCCTATCTGGGATGCCACTATTAGCGCCCCCTGACGCACCTCCAACTCTCAGACATTTGGGACAAATGGTAGCAACGCCTCTATAAAAATCTCACTCAATCGGGAATATGACAGCGGCACATCAGGCTGTCTCAGCCTATAACCCTCCTGACTTCTTACCACGCCCCTGAACACATATTCACTGGAGGTGTCTTGAATATTTGCCATAGATATATACAGCTGAATGTTCTGTACCGGGCATAAATCACTGCCCGTCCTACCTATCACTACCCATGCCCCATCCATATACATATCTGTTTTAGATTTTTCAACAAATACACTCATATACGTTTCAGAAAACACATCACATCCCCGGATCGTTGGCAACTCTGGAGATCTGAAGAACCCCGCATACTCCAGTAAACACCTAATTCTCTGATCGATTAGGCACCCCCCCCCCTCCCTTATGCGCATCATACACTTTTTTCAATAGCTCAGGGATGATTGGGTGCTTCTTTCTCTGGGGCCTCCCTAATTTCCGTTTGGCCCCTTCCAACACATTTTTAACCAGTGGATTTCTAGTGGGTGTCTGCACACCCAGCATATCATGCATGTACCTAATATTATAGAATGTTGTTTTAACAGCACTTAAACACCATGACTGTTGAACAATTGTTGTGAAATATAATGCACAATACAATGGCGAAATCGGCGTCTTGTATGCCACCCCGTTGCTCTCCACGCCCTACATTCACTCATGTACTTTTTACTCGTCGCGCTCGCTCCAGCCTCTGTCAATAAACTGGCCATATCACAGATTGGCATTTTCAGTCTGACCGGCACCTGCTCCGCTGTCACCCCCAGAAAGCCCTTTAGAGTTTCCACCAAAAATTGTATGGAATATGCATTATAGCTCTGCAAAATCCACGTTTACAGCGATCATGTTAAAGTAAAGGTTTGTCTTTCCAAATAAGCCACCTGGAACCCAACTAGGCACATACTGTTCTCCTTTTCGTGGCAGGTACACCCATGATTTAACCTGGGGAATGAAGTTTTCCCCTGAATACAACATAGGCCAATAATTTGCGGAAAACCACTGTTGCACAACTAATGTTCCCCTAGTTTTGCAAGGCACCATATGTTTTTATCACTCTTGAAACCAAGTGCACAGGCGGTACTAGACAGTTCATGTCACCACTCCATTCGAGGGTAAAAGCATCAACTCTCTTTGAACTCGGATTCCAGAATCTCGAGTTAAATCTACCTAGTTTGTTATTGTAATGTGACGCAAATCTGTCGACAGCATATGGCCCCATAACTGATTTAGCCAGTCGAATACACCTGTACTGATTCACCAATCGTCATGATGCACCATTTTTCTTAAATAATCGGCACTTTCGTTCTCTGATCGTGGAATCCACTTCACTTCAATGTAAATTTGTTACCTGATACATATATCATAGATAGCCTTACCCAGTCTCTGCAGCTCGAGCTTCATGCTACCCTTCTCCACTATGCGCATAGCGTCCATGTTGTCAGTATACCATTTGACCCGCTCTGACCGAAAAATGGTCGTAAAGCTACGTGACACCAGGGCTATTGCGTGCAGCTCTCTCCATGTAAAGCTCTGCTCGACTTCAGACCCATACCATTAACCATTGGCCATAACGCCAAGCGCCATCATACTTCTACACAATCACCACCATAACCTGTTGAACTCTCATGCGAATAAACAATTTGGAATGAGAACGATTCCCTACACAGCTGCTTGGACCTATGCAATCGAATGTTGTTACACCAGAATCTTGATTGTTCTATGCTGTCAGAGGACAGTCAAATCTTTGCATCCCACCCGATGCTTCCGCTATTTGAATACTCAACGCTCGGATCATTAGGTGACAAACACTCCCCATGACCAGCTTGATTGAGATAATCGGGTGTGCTTAGTGTCATACATCCAGCATCTAAGCAAACTCCCAGCCACTCTGTAGATTGCCCTGGGGCCCATTCACACCTATCGACCTTCGGTACAAACCGGGCACTAGAAGATCCCGCTTAACCACAGTCCCTGCCTCTTCGTTTTAGCTTTTAGTGGGCCCAACAATGAAGCCATCATCGATAAAAATGACTTTATGCCCTCACCCCACCATTTCTTCAACAACTGCCGCGTTATCTTGGTGAAAGCAAAGGGGACAGTTGAAAGGCCAAAAGGTAACACCAAAAATTTATAGTAATGTTTACCATTGGCATCATTTCATGAAAACTCTAAAAATGCATTGTGCGGCTTATATATGTCAATGTGGTGATACGCAGCATGTATATCAAAGGTAACCAACCAGCAATCTTTGGCTACATACATTAAAGCCGTCTTCCAGTCTTCATATTTTACTTACAGCTTTAGGATATGTTTGTTAAGAATGCTCAGATTAAGTATAAGCCGTTTCTTTCCGGAACTTTGAATTGACACAGACAATGGATTAACAGTATACGCTTTGTCCTTGCACTTTACAATGAGACCTTTCCTTAACAAATCTCTAATAGCGCTAGTCATAAAATCTGCATGACGTAACGCTGACCGAGCTCCATGGCAAATGGTGTCAAATAGAATGGGATCTTATCCCCGTTTTCATTGACATCAATTACAAAATCAGTTGACCCTATGTCCCGCCAAAATTGACTATGTTTTTTAAACCTTCCTCTAACTATAATGTCCGCTGTACCTTCTTCATATTCACAATAATCGTTTGTTACTCCAGTGCTGTCGCTGGAATTATTAAAGTCATCGCCACTGCTTTCATTACGTACTTAACTGACTGGTAGTCCTGGCTCCTCTAGGGACCTGTGGGTTGACAGCAATGAATGGGCATTCACGGCGCCAGTGATTTCCCCGCAATGAAAACAGGCGCCTGACCTCGCATAGCCCCCCCTCCCCCGTGGGGGCGCACTCCGACAGGGCTGGACACCAGTCGGGCTTGTCACCGAAGGTAGACTCACGCTGTTCGCTCTGCCTTGTGTTGCATGTGCTCCCTGTCCTCCGCCTCCAGGCCTGGACATTAGGTTGAACCTATCTGGTCGCTGTTTCCTTGCCTTGGTTTTCTTTACGGCTCTCATCTCAGCACGGCTGATCCGTTTTTCATCGTCTGAATCGGTGGCCAGCTCATTCGTTACATACTGCCTCACAGTCTCCCAACCGCCTTCTGATGAATCTGCCATCTTTATGTGCTTGTTTCTGGTGGTCAGTGTTTGCACCAATTCTTCTACAACTTCATCGTCGTAGTCAGTTTTGCCATATCTGAGGCCCCACTGTACTGTCCCTAGTAGTTCCAACAAGTCGCTGTTAAAGTCAAACTCTTGCTTGTTTCCCTCTCTCTTCCACACGTATTCCTTCCCTCTTTTGTATTTTTGGACTTCTCTGGACGTTTGGGAAAATTCTTCACTCAGACGTGCTATTTTAGCATCAATTGCCGCCTACATCTCGCGTTCGGAAGAATCAATATTGCTTAGAATTTCGTCCAGCTTATTTTTCACCGATTGATCTTCCGAGTCATATTGTATGAGGTGGAATAGTTGTACTACCGGAAAGGTGGAAAATGGCATACAAACGGCGTTTCAAGCGGCTCGGATAATGGACGAGATTGAAGTTGCTCTATTGCACACAAGCTTTCAACCCGGAAACCCCGTGCTAAGACTTTCACCCAAGCTCTCCCCATCCCACACGCTCACACTTCTTTGCTCGCGATAACTTCGTGCCTTGGAGAAATTAATTTGCCTTTTTATTCTCCCTGCTCAAGCATAGGAAATTCCATTTTCTTTGGGGATCACACCATTCATGTATTCATGAATGTGTACGGTTTTCCTTACCCGTATCGCATATATTCGCCCATATGAACACTTGTGTGATGAAACAACAGCCCATAACATTTTACAGTGTTGGCTTTCTGTGGCTAAAGTTGCATTAAAAGGGTGTTCTGTGGTGATGAACACTCATGTCACTCCTTACAAGAGACAAAAGCATATTGTTGGAGTTTAAAAGATGCTTATCTGTTCTTAAAAGGGCATTAACTGACACGAAACACCCTTTCGACATCCTAACAAGCTCCAAGCAAGATCTGAAGGTGTTACAAAGGTGTCAAGCTAAAGTTGAAAGGATACTTATTTAAAACAACACCTTTTCGGCATCTTAAAAAAGGCTGGGGCTAGCTGGTGCATGTCATAAGGGTTTGTACCGAGGTGTTAACCAGTGAAAGAAACCTGGAACCAAATTGGTAATACAGGCTACATTGTGGTGTTAGGGCCCGCGCTTTAGATCACTCAGCCACTGGGGAATCAAATAAATCCCGTTATTTAGGATAATACATCATCAGAATTTGTTCTTCGTTTCTTTGTTTAGCTTCTGTCTCTCATGACAATGTACATAGCCTCAGATGTAGGCTATATTTTATCTTGTTTGATCATCATTGGTTTGATTATTGATCTGATAGGAAAAAAATTGGTGTCCTATATAGACCGCTATTGATCCAAATGGAGCTGAACTCTGGTAACCTTATGTTCTTATAAATTTTGCACCGATGTTAAGTACATACACTTAGACATATTCATATTTGTAAGATGTAAGACAACAGTTTTGGCCATCGTGCTCTGCAGCTAAACCCTATATATTCTAACAACAGAGTTAAAGCCAGCCAGCTTTTGAAGTTATTTGTCGTAAAGTAAATGAGGCCCAAATCCGCGTGTTCCTATGTATGCTGTTCTTTGCAATTGATTTCATTGCAAACCCGTCTAATGTCCAGTCATAAATTCATTTAGCCTATATGTGGCGGGTAGATGGTTACGCGCAGTCAGCATGGGACCGATTCCCGTGTACATTTAAAGCTGTATAGTCAGGCACACATTGTAACACGTAGCAGTATGTAATGTGAAACACTGGCGACGTTGGTGACCTGTCCACAGACCATTGCTAATTGGATAAATGAGAATCAATTTGTATAAAATTACTTATTAGGATTCCCGGAGAATTAAAACTCATTGCCTGATATGATGAGAGAAATAGCAAAGAAACAATGGAGAGAGAGCCATCGTTCGAAGCCACGGATTTTCTCCTTGGGCTGGATAGACTATTGGTCACCCATTGGTTGTCCTACGTGAGATGTGCATCCAAAGTGTACAACACAACTGCAGCGTTGGGAATACCAATATTTTGTATGGAATTACTTTACTCTAGACCAACTGTAGTTAGGACAATAATCATAGGAAGTATGGAACAAGTTAACATTCTGCATAGAAATGAAAAAAAAAGTACGCGAAAGAGTGATTCTAAACACACACATACATGTTCAACGTTGGTGACACTTACATTCATTTTGATGGAAGACAAAAGTACATTATCCTGCAGAATAAGTCTTATTGTTTATATTTTATCGAGGCATGTCTCTCAAATGCTTTTAACGTTTATTATGAGATTAAGCAAACTTTACTCTAGATTTTCCGTGAAAACGCCACATATTTTACCATTTTAGACGAAACATTTTGTGTACAGCCTCTTTTGATTTATTTAACTTGGGGGATGTTTCATTACAACAGTGAGATGGAATTTTATAAGGCGAAAGTCTTATGTATAGTGTCTTTGAGTAAACGTCATTTGGGTTTACTACCACTACTGCTGTTTTAGTATGTCATCCATGATGGGTTAACTCTGGACAGACTCTAAGGAGTGAGCTTGGGGCAGAAAGCAGATGCAAATACAGATGTACATGTATACCATTTAAATGGAGCAGCAAGATAATTTTCTACATTAGCCTCATGTTGTTTACATTCTGAATGGTATGTAAACCATTTTAAATTGGAGAATGCACCCTTTCTAAACAGTGTAAATGCCTGTTGGTCTGCAAACATTTCTGAAAGGCGTTAATTCATACCTTTTGAAACATGTTACTTTGCACCTTCTCCAAAAGGGGTTATTTTGCAACATTTTAGAACGGTGTCTGTTCATACTTTTTCTGAAAGGTGTTTATCCACACCCTTTCCAAAGAGTGCTCATCTACACTCTTTCCAAAGGGTGCAAATTCACAACCTTTCCATGAGGTGTAAATCTACACCCTTTCCAAAGATTGTTAATTCACACCCTTTCCAAAGAGTGTTAAATCACACCCTTTCTAAAAGGTGTGAATATACACCTTTTAGAAAATGTATCAATTCGCACCCTTTCCATAGGGTGTTAATCTACACCCTTTCAAAAGGGTGTTAACTCACACTCTTTTCAAAAGGTGTTAATCTACACCTGTTCTCACCCTTTTCTTAATTCATACTCTTTCTTATGATGTTTGTTCAAACCCTTTTCGAGGGTATAAACTTACACCTAATTGAGTGTGTGTCCAGGGACAAACCATTTACACACATTATGGGTTTATATTTTAGCTAATAGTGCACTGATTTTGTGAGAATAAATGAGAACATGCTGAATTTTGAACATTCTGCTCCCAAATACCATCCTTGTTATGTTATCATATTAACCGTAACATGTTTCATGGGTATTGTATTTTGTAAAATTTTTCTTGACAGCAAATGTATATATTTAAGATCACTTTACTTTCCGAAAAACGACAGAGAGACAATTTTCTCAACTGATGAAAATATTACTGATATGTTGATGGCCATTTTTGTTATGCTAACAGAAGCAGAAGTCAGGTGAAAATTCACAGCTTAGTGTTAAAAACTTTTTAGGGACACATGTTCCAAGCGTTTGTGCATTTTTATCGTGTGTGGATACATTAAGAGTTATCAACATATGCCGTTCTTATTTTAATTTCTAGTCCAAGACTTTTTGCCTCTTGGATGTTCAAGCTCTTTTGTTGTCCATTTGCTTCTTGTATAGCTTGGCGGACCTCAGTCAACTGACGGAAAGGTGGCCTGGATGTTATCTGCCGGAGGGACGAATCGTCAGCCAGATGTGACCAGAGGTAAGTATAAAACAGATGCTGCGGTCACATCCAACATTCTTCTGGGAACGATTCCAGTCACGAGTACAGACGACGTGAGTGTATCAGACTTAGCAAGTATAATGGCACTTCTTCCCTTTTATATAATCTATTATCCTGGATCCAGGTAATGTTGAAGTTATTGATCACCATAAAAAATCTGGCCGTGACTTAGTGTAAAGTGTATCACATCCAAATGTTGGCAAGTGCGAATTTCTATAGTTAACTACTCTCACTGTTAGGTGCACATTGGTGACAAAGTCTGGAGGCAACACTTTTTAATTAGCCTTCAGCACCATTTGTCTTTTGCCAATATAACGTGCAGAATCTGAAGATCAAACGTGAAAAAATTAGCCAGCAACTTGCCAAAGGTCTGTGGTTTACAACGTGTAGCCCTATTGTGGTTTCCTTTATCCGTAATACAGACGGCTATCGCGTACATCAAACTAATTAGTGTTACTGTTTAAGTTGTTAAAGTTTTATTGATGTCATTATTTAATGTCTCCATTAAGCTTATTAATGATATTTCATCACTCAGTTATCCAATGCCTGTCAGTAATTTATTCAGTCAGTTAATATTTCATCTGTGACTTCAGTCATATTTCGGGTTCTCATCATGAATACAGCCGTCATGATTACCTTGGCGTGGGCACTGCTCATTTTAAGTCCCGTGACCGTAGAGGCCGGTAAGCCGAAGAGCGAGCAGACGACAGTGGCTGAGAAATTCTTAAAGGATGCTGCCCATAATATCGAAAACAGAGGCACCGGTGAGCGACGGAAATACTCCCCTGTGACTCTATGGTTTCCACAGTTGCGCTATTCAACTATACCTTATTAATAGGCGTCTTAGCATGTTTTAGTCACCTGACAGGCATTTGAACTCTTGCTGAACAGTTCATACCAGCGTGTGTTCTGTTAGCACTGCCTCTGAAAAGATTACTTCGATTACTGTAATCTATGCCTTGAAATTATCCACTGGAGTATACGTGTTATGTTTAATGCAAAGTTTCATGCGCAGTATATTTGTATGAAAATGGCCTCAGTTATACTTCAACGGTTATGTTGAAACTTTTGCAAAATATTTCTGCGAAATGGAATATATTGAGCATAGTTGTTGTATATAAATCTTTCTCTTTTTCATTCTGACGCTCATGGCATTACCTGGTATGGTTAGATTTCTCGTTCAATCCGTACTCATAAATCGTCCTATTTTCTTACAAATCTGTAATAACAACTGTTGTAGGCTGACACATTTTTGTTTCATGATGTTGTATATATTCTTTTTAACGGAACACTGGAGCAGTGTTTTATCAACCGGGATTCATTGTTTTGATTCTCCCTTGTAAACGTTTACGATTCTTTATATTTAACAATCCTCGATATCAATGTCAATCGTTAAAACTCTATAATAATATTTCAGATTTGAAGTCTTCATCTTCTGTCGTCTTTTAGCCTGAGACATCCAGCCTGCCACATGTATGAGCACATTTGTCAAGATCAGAAGCATTATCGGTGCTATAATCTGATACATTTCAAGATCAGTTTTGTCTTTTTGGTGATGGCTTGGATCATGGGGAATGTGTGGTGTATAGGTGATGTTTTGTGGGCAAAGGAAACCGGACAGAGCCCCGCGGAAAACCCATGACCATTGGCAGTTTGTTGGCAAACCTTCCCACGTACAGCCATAATATACTTGTGTGAAATAGAACCACTACTTTTATTCAAGGATATTTTAAATTGAAATAATTTAACAATTTAATTTACGTCTTTATATCGCTGCATAGCCAGGAGCATAGAACCATGAGGTGGTCTGTTCATTTTCCATTTAAAACCCAACTCAACCCAATTCGACCATTTTGCGTCACGTTCTCAGCGCTAGAGTATGTACCATAGCGTGTATGTCGGCCATATGGTGTATATCAGTCGGAGACTGTAAGCAACTCCGCACTACCATTTAAATTGAGTCGCGTCTTAAGCCTTCGTGTGTGCCGAGCTTATAAGATCTCAGGCCAGGAGACGGTGCACTCGCTTATCGGAGAGATCAATTAAATACCTAGGAACATGGCTATGTCTTGACAAATGAGTTCACCAAGTGAAATTCGGCTGTTGTGTTATTTGCTTCGTTGATTGTTGTATCACTGAACATGAAATTTATCCCTGTAGCCATTTTCATGGCTGGAGGACACAGGTAAGTTTAGAAAAGGTGTAAATGTAAACAGTTTTTATACATGGACTGTTTAATTTTGCTCTCATAACCCCAGTGGACAAAGCGTGGTGAAAGAATGTGCCAAGCCGTCGCTCATTTCAGTTTTTTTGGGAGCGTAAACCTGCGGCATAAAGACTACATGATAAGTAACTACCGACATATTGTTGGGATAATAGCAACACTGTCAAACACAACTGCCATACATGATACACGTGTGCTTGCATATGATGTACAACAGATTTTCAAGCCAAAACAGTAGAAACACTAAGTTATTGTATAGAAAACCTTATTTGTGGTGTGAATTGTTTTTGGAATGACTCCTCAAAGCAGCATATATGTTTGTACAAGTAAGCGTATATTTCCGTGCATGTATATATTAAGGACTAAGGATGGCAAGACTGATGTCAGATTGGTGGGGCAATTTATGATGTCCAGTCCGCTTACTATATGTTGCACTTCCAACCAGTATGTGTCAATATATATTACAGACAATGCCTGATGCCTAAAAACAGGAACTTCCATTACTTCGTTGAACTTTTTATACAGTTTATTTATTTATTTATGTATTGATTTTTTTGATTGATGTTTTACCCCGTACTCAAGAACATTGCCCTTATACGACAGTGGTGATACGGGTTTTTTTCGAGTGGGGGGATAATGTTACGAGGCACATGTTGTGATTACATGTGTCCGGGTTAGGAACCGCGTAAGTTTAAGGCCCACACAAGGTGATTAAATTCACGGTCGGGTTTAAGTTCGTTTTTCTTGGCTGATTGTCCAGATGGACAATGCTACATCATGGCCCAAGCTGAAATTCCCACAGATGTGTCACTTTGAAACAAACCACGCTCTGCTACCAATTGATACGGGGTAAGGGTTTGTGTGGCTACTTGATCCGAGCGCAGAGTTTGTAGAGGAAGCGTTTTGAGTGGAAGAGTTTTAGGGAAACCCTCACGATGGAGCCTATATAGTCTTGTCAGACACAACTAGGTAACACAACGTCCAGAGTGGAAACTATGCGCTGAGGTTGCCACTAACTATACCCGTAACCTTTATAAAACTATATAGTTTTATTGATAAACCTGTGGACAAAGTGACTACAACGACAAGGGGTTAAATAACAAGAAAAGAGTTCTTTAATATATACTTACTACTTATACTTACTAAGTGCCGCTGTCCCGGGTTCAAAGTGGAGAGAGAGCGAACGCCAGCCAAAACAAGTCAATAACAGTTCAGTTTGGTGAAGTCCGAAAGCATAGGATATCTCCAAAGGAGAGAAGTTATAGTCTTAGATCGGGGGTATCAGGAAGCACAGTAATGTAGCGTTTGAGTGGCCAAAAGACTTCTCCTTCATTGAAATTTTGGATTCACTTATATAGCAGTGAACAAGTAAATCTTTTGTTTCTAAATCACCGGTCGTAAATTTTGAAGCCTGCGTTATCTGACTTCATAAATCGTCTGGAGGTGCGCTCTTTCCGCTTTTGAGTAACATTAATGGGGACCAACGGCGAGAACCATCTTTGACACATCTGTGGGAATTTCCGCTTGGGCCATGATGTAGCATTGTCCATCTGGACAATCAGCCACGCCAAACCAACTTATACCCGACCGTGAATTTAATCACCTTGTGTGGGCCTTAAACTTACGCGGTTCCTAACCCGGACACATGTAATCACGACATGTGCCTCGTAACAGTGGCCAGCATTATGGTTGAAGAAAACCTGGTAGAAGCCGAGGAGACCCACCACCAGCGTGAGCTGGGCTTGAACTCACGGCGACCGCATTGGTGAGAGTCACGTAAGCCAGTCAACTGATACACTAGAAGCCTTTGCAACATATTTCTTGATAAATTTAACGGGTATGCTTATTTTCTCATCTGATTGCTACATAGGTGTTAAATATTTTAAGTCGGTGTTACGCTCATAGGTAGGAGCTCACTTTTCTTGGAAGGAAAAGATGAAGTACTTTTACTGGAAATGAAAAACACCACCCATATGCAATGACAAGGTTTTGATATCAGACATTTACAAATTGAACTGAAAAGAAAACTAGGTTATATTCTAGCCAGAGACGCCTCACAAACCTCTTTGCTCAAAGCCAATAAAAATTTTATTATCATGTCACAACAGTCAAGGAAACCGATAAAGCCGCTGCCAACTTTCAATTAGAGAACTCATTTCTCAAGAACATGTTGTGTTCTTGGAGATTTCATGGAGTTGCGCGCTAAGCCGGTGTTCCATCTCGTAACATGAGAGCAGACGACCTCATGGCTCTAGACTCTCGGTCATCAGATAGCCGATAAATGAAACTGTGGCTATGCTGTCTTGGTCGTTTTTGTTTTCATGTTAAAGTACCCTTGAGTGAATGTGGCTGTTTCCATAATGCATTACAGAGGTAATTTTACACATAATCAAATTCATTAATGAATAATTCATCGACCACGATCGGCATCATACAGATGACCAATTTATTTCCAAATGTTTCCGAGATTGTTTCTCGAATGTACAATAAAGCTCGTGATAATGTCAGATTGGATCAGATATTATACCACGTTTGCAGGTTGTGACTACCCGAGAACTGAATTCTACATGGAGTATAAGGGGAACATCTAAAAACAACTGTAAACTGACAAGCAGAGCAATTTTATTGAGTTCTAGAATTTGCTATTCATATAGCAGATTTTCAAGTCAGAGACATGTGCAGAGGTTCAAAATGAGGTAGTAAACATTTGCAATTAACGAAGTATGGAAATAATTAACCCAGGTTGATGAGAATGGCGGCTGTTTTCATGATGATGAGCTGAAAAATGGCAAATATCGCAGATAAACTATTGACTGACTGACGGACCGATTGAATACCTGTCACACTGATTCCTGGACAGACTGACCCATCGGGATAATTGCTTGATTAAATATATTTATATATTTTATTTTGCGTGACAATGTAACGATAACATTGTAAGAATGATCGATTGATAAATAAATCGTCTTTGAGCGCCATAATTAACTATAAGAAGCCGTGTATGTTATTGTAATATCAGTTTTTACTGTGTACAAAAGTATTAGAAGTGTATTTCCGAGGCCATGTTTAAATTTCACATACGGCTAAGTGTCGGTTAATGGACTGACCACTGTACAATAGAATCTAAATTAGTTGGGTGGTCAGTTGTCTGCTTGGAGGACATTTAAGTGCCTGACATAAACCACCGAAAATGACAAGTCACTGATGAACTTATCTACGAGTGACTACGCTGTCCACCGTTGTTTTATGACCAAGGCTCCGCCAATACTGAGAGCAAGAAGATTTGCAAATCTCCTGCCCGCATCGGAATTGAACCCCGACCTCGTACATGTGGCAGCGGTTTGGAGAGGTGTACTTTATCTTGAGGGGACTGACACCCCACCTCGTGGATGTGGCAGCGGTTAGGAAAGGTGCATTTTACCTTGAGCCACTGACCGCTCCTGGATACCATCCGTGTTAGAGAACAAAGGAAATATTCCTGTCCTCTGACGGATAATAAATTAAAGACGAAAATTTGAGCAAGTTGTAATACGTACTGAGTCAAATACACTAAAAACCCCCACATGAAGGTTGTTGGAATCGATCCCAAAAGAATGATGTGTTAGTTGTGTCCGCATCATCAGTTTTATACTGCTCATTGGTCAGGCCTGGTTAACTTAATTCCCCCTTAAGCCGATAACATCTAGGCGACCTCTCTGCCGATTGGCTGATGTCTGTCAACCTATGGCAAGAAGCAACTGGACAACAAAAGAGATTACAATATCCATAGGAAACTGATAAAAGAACCTAGAGTAGAAATCATAATAAAAACGCTATTAGTTGATAACTGCTAATGTAGCTAGACTAGGAACAATAAAAACACGGCTGCCTCATACATCGTTACGGAAAGTGGCTTAATAATGTGGTGTGAAATTTGAGCCTATTTCTGTTGTGTATAAAATAAAAATAACATGGCCATCCATATATCAGTTATATTTTTTTTCAGATTAAGAAATTGTCACTGTATTTCTTATCGTAAAGGAGAGATGTTGTAAATGTATATATTTACCATTAGTGAAAAGTTTGCAAGAAGTTAAGAAATTGTCACTATCTCTTTCTGTAAAATAGAGTTCTTGTAACTGTACATATATTTGCCGTCAGTAAAAGTTTATAAGATATCTTTTTAGGTTAACAGATTTTTTGAAATATATAAGAAGCATACTATAGTTAATGTAATCACACAATCCTAACAGGGGAACATTTTTGTAATATCCTATATGTATATAATGCCTTTAACACCTCCACCACTGGAATCATCTGTACTATCTTTTATTGATTTATGTATTTCATTGACTTTTATACGCCGTACTCAAAAAGACTTGACTTGTACGTTTATGGGGGAAATCTACGACCATCCGCAGGTTGCTGGCAGATCATTGGTGCTTAATGCCTCAGAGGAAGCCAGCACAAGCTGGACTGGAACTGGTATCTTTTACATAGCGATTATAGAACGGAGCTGTGAAAGTGACATGATGAAAAAAATTTATAAACAGAAAAAAATATCAACACTAGTGTTAAAGTTTCACGTATGTTTTCTTTTAATAAGTCGTGCTCACACGATAATTGACCAATAGAAACCCACAGATCTTTCTTAAACTGTGCACATGACACCTTTGCTAAGTCGTTCCGCGCACGACCTAACAATTATCTGGCACACGATCAATGAAATAACTGACCAATCAAAAACAATCAGGACATATAATGGTGGTATAATGGACAATACAAATGGATGAGTTGAAGACATATTGTCAGCAGAACAGAAACTGTAGAGTACAGGTTGTCTACATGATTTCACGTCCTAGGACCACACACCTGGCAGAACCCGGGGAGGGGGAACCCAGGACCATCCGCAGGTTGCTGGCAGACATGTTTCATTTAGAAGACACCGTCTTCCCTGTGTGTTGAATCTAATGTTCAAACATTCTTAAGACTATTAATATGCCAATGGAATTTTGATTGCATCTTTCTGCCATTGAATATGATCGTATCCTGGGGATGTCAGTCTGTCTGAGGACCAGTCAGCACAGTGCCAACTCTGTGAAAGGCCAGACCAGCGAGTCGAACGAATAATGGTCAACAAGCCTCCAACAGGAACGCAACTTCCGTAGTTTTACACACTGTTTCACACAAATTAAAACAGCAACAAAATAACAAAAGATTTTCTGCAATTAGAAATGGATTTATTTAAAATTTAGGTCTTTTAGCTTTTGACATCAAATAATATTTTGGAATGGTCAGTAGGACTTATTGGGGTTCGAAAATATGTGTGTAAAACATGATGGGCTGAAACAATTGAGGAGGAAAGGATTTCGAATATCCTTACAGCGCCTCTAAAACAAAGAGCATTACGTAATCGAGCAAAGGTCTGATCACATGGCATTGCCATGTGAGCTTCCGGAGGATGAGTATGGCTGCCGTGCCACTTGTGAGGATTTATGCCTCTTCATTGGCTTCTTCCTCCTCCTCCGCGGGATCTCCTGTAACACAAATAAAACATCACCTTTAATATTATATCTAATATTAACTACAATATATGCTATCATATACTATCTCCCCCCCCCCCAAAAAAGAAACAAGAATCGTGTAGTGAGAACATGTTGATATCGCCAAATGTTAGCAACATTCATAATGAATGTCCTCTTCAATTGTGATCTGGAGTCCATGCTGAATGAGAATACGCTGCTTATTTCATGATTACTGACATTCTGGCTTTATCATTGTGTAGCTTGGCTGAAAATTAATTAATTACTTACCTTTAAACAAAACGGATTTAAAGTTTAAAATTCAATGATGGTTCACATATTTCCTCAAACAGCTTTTCGTTTCACTTGAACAAGGGTTATAGAACAGAATGGACAATAAAATGAGTTCTTGAAATCAGAACTTAGTATCTAACAAACTATCAGGCCCTTACCACAGTCTCTCTTGACAAGCTTATGCGGAGCATCATTAAGGAATTTCTCAGCATTTCTCTTCTGCACACGAAGCTCTCGCGTCAGCTTGCCGGCCTCTACAGTCACGTGAGTGACCATGAGCAGTGCACAGGCCAAGATGAGAATGACGGTTGTCTTCATGATGATAACCTGAAAGATGACAAAAATCACAGATAAAATACTGAATGGCGGAAAGATTGCTTGACTATCTGATTGACAGACTTACCCATAAGGAGACTGACAAACTGAATAATTAATAAAGTACATGTTTAGTTAATGACAAAACCAAACAGTGTAATAAACAATTAAGCTAGTGACTGATCATCTGATACTCTGGCCCATTTGATCACTGGTTGATTACTTACATGGTTAATTGATAACATCAATTAATTTATCATTTCCTTATTTATTTAGTCGACGTTGACAACACAGCACGTACTCTCTAGCGAGAGCTTACATTACGTGACAACGCTAAGCGAGTTCAAGAGTAAATTATGTCTTTCCTTACATTTGCTAACAATGTAATAAAGATTTAAAAAATGAACAACTAAGAATACTTACTCTGTCAGATACACTGAGGTGGTTTGGAGGAGGTGGCTGGAATCGTTCCTAGGAGAAGGATATGTTGGTTGTGTTGAAGGCCTCAGTTTTATAGAGACCACTGGTAACGTATGATTGGTAAAGGTAATATAAGCCTGTGAAAAGCTACCCGGTGACCATCCGTAGGTTTCTGGCAGACCTTGCCACGTACGACCGGAAGTGAAGCCAGCGCGAGCTGGACGAACTCACAGCGACTGCACTGGTAGGAGACTCCTTGGTCATTGCGTCGCTAAACACCAAGGAGTCCCCCCTTGTCCCCGACATCGTATTCTCACGTCGCCAGGTCCAGAGCGCAGGAAGGGTGATGGTGAAATTTCTGAAAACATGCCTATTCAATTTAAAACCATTAACATCTCATACAGAAAAAATGTTGGCAAAAAGGTTTCAGTGTATAAAAATTAATTATCGACGTATTCAAAACTACTGAAAAACAAGAGTCGGTAGTTCCCGAGCGGAGGGGTCAGTTCCAACGTTACACATAAAGCGAATCAATGACGTGTCAGCATGAGGACCAATTTACTGTAAATGCTTTTATGCGCTAAATATCACTAGTTTTACAGGAATTTCCCTATTTCACAGAAGAGAACCTTTAATGTAGATCTCTGTGATTTGTGACAGCAGATCAGTTTTCAAAGCGCCTGGGCGTGACGGCTGAAGTTATATCTGACCTTATGCATGAACAGCCGATGTTACCACGTTTTCTGTGATGATCTCGACAACTTCAGATTTACGTCTAGTGGAGTAAGACTTCAGCAAAAAGTAAATAAGCGCTTTAATTGAATCTAATTTTCTATTTAAAGATGAAATATTGAATGGCGTTGTACAATAATGAAGGAAAGAAATGAATTCTGCCGATTTTTTGTATAGATGTACAGTAGATTAGTTTTAACGAGTGTTTAACGAGAACTGTTGGTCTAGAAGTACATTTGTAAGTCTTGTCTGACAGTAAATTTTCCAAAAGAGATTCAATTCAAAGCTTTTAAAATTCCCATCAATTAGCAAAAGTTAGGCATTAACTTGCCAAAAACAGGTGGTTAACCCCAAGCACTCACACCAATAAAACAAATAAAACCAATCAAACAGTCACATGTGTGAATGAAATATTCTCGTGTGTGGCTTCAAAATGAATACTTACTAAATATAAACCAGAGTCGTGCGAAATAAACTTGTCTTTTCACTTTTATTATTACTTGATTTTATCAGTTCCTCATTGATATGCATTCTCTCTTGGACTGACAAATCTCCAGCAATCGAGGGAGAGGCGGTATGTATGTTAACGGCTTGTGGGGATGAAGGCCTGTCAGGCTTCAAGATGAGTTAGGCTGGTTCAGTCAACACGACAGGCTTGCAATAAAGGCTGTAGTGAATTCTCATGTTTACAGCATAACATCGTGTTTTACATTGTGTTTATGGTTCCACTGAGTGCCAAAGCAAGGTTGACTCCACCGTGTGACGGACATATTGTAAAAACTTCGTATGTATTGGTGGATAAATAAAAATGAATGTTAATATATTTTAGGAATGACAGAATATGTCATACTTTAAGACACCTTCAAAATTTCCATTTTTGAATTGTAACTTTTTCCTTTCAGTGATTTATATCATCAAAATGAGTTTTTACCAAAAAAATATACGAAACTATACGAATAATATTATTACATATCAGAAAATAAAAGAAAGAGTTATGATTGAGTTAAATCATGTGTCAACCAGAGTAGCGTTTGTGCTTAAGCGACTATATAATATGCTGTGAATGGACACAATCTGTTATGATTGTTTAGCATAACCGGCAGAGAAACACGTTTTGAGAGGCGCTTCTTCGTTTGACAACAGCAACTTGGTTGAACGTTAGGATAAACATGAATGATATTTTCATTTGACAGGCTTGATAATCTTGCATATTAGTAGAGATTCTTTTGAGTAGAGACACTGTATTATTGGAAAATAGGCACCTGCTGCATTTGTCCATCAACTCCTATAAGTTGCAGTTTAACAAGAGTGCTTTTCTGTGCCCGGTTTCCTCCCACCATAATGCTGACCACCGTCGTATAAGTGAGTTCCTGAGTTCGGCATAAAACACCATTCAAAGGAATAAATAAAGTGCTGTTTATCAAAAAATGCATTATGCTTCCCGAACTTGATCGAATATGGACAATGTGGAGATCACGCGTCGTCATGTAAAGTCCATATACCGTAATGAGCAGATCATATGTCGTCATGTGCAGACAATGTGTAAATGATATGTCGTGATATGGAGGTCATTTGTGGTAATGTGGAGGCCATCTGTCATAATGATGAGATCATATGTCCTGATGGGGAGACTGTATGTCATTGTGTGGAGATCACATGTAAGCTACTCGCGTTCTACTTGTTTGGCATCTGAATTGGGTGCCATGTCCATAGAATGTCAAACGGTTATGTGCACAGAAAAAATCGACCGCATCTGTCTTATATGCTAGCAAATCTATTTGCAATTTATGTACTATTTCTTACATTTTATTCTTAGAACTGGTGTATTAGGTTGTTTTGGAAATGGGTCTATTATCGACGGTATTTTAACAATAACAACTGCAGTGCATTGAAGGAACGTCTCGTTAGCAAATAAAATATCGTCTCTTCTGCTGCCATCCCTCTAACATCTGCCTTGGTTATAACCTGGTAATTTAAACCTACAGGTTTTATTCGAAGACATTTCTAGTAAACGTATGACAGCATGCAGCTTTCTTAAAAAGCACATAATCACACAGCTCTAACACTTGGTTTGACGAAAATTCTTGGGTTATTATGATACAGAATGCAGAATCTCATCACCAAAGTTATATATTTTTTCTCTGATATCCGTGGTGTGATGTGAGGGTCACGCATTTCAGTGTTGTTAATTTATAACGTTTCATATTTGGGAAAAATTCAAGGGAATTAACTCTTGTCGGTTTATTGATAAAGATTTTAGGTGGTTATGACAGGTATACGAGATGATATTGAAACTGATAGCTTAACATTGAAGAAGCAATTGAGTAATTTGTATAATTCTAGTCTTTCCTTCGGACAATGATAGATTCCACAAGTATAATATACTGTTGATTATTCCTCCTGTGGTTTCAGTTGTGACTGGGTATCATCTGTTTTTATCGCAGACAAATGTCAACATTTGATGACAGGTGACCTTGTCAGACATCCAATGTCTTTAGGGATTTTAATGGGGATACTGTATTATTGGTTATCGGCCCGGATTGTTGACGGACATCGGTATCGCCTTGGATGGTTGGGTTACTAACGAATAGAAAGACGGGTTCTTTCATCACTTGCAGGCTTTCCTGAAATAGGTCAAAAGGAGAGAAAATAAATGCCGCAGTATTTAGTTCAAGTTCCAGCTTGTTGACAAAATGTATTTACATTCCAACTTGTACACATTCATACTATGTCTACGGCTTAGCATGTTCTGAGAGATTCCGTTATACAGTGGGTATTTTCTGAGAAAAATAAGTTATTGTTGCCGTGGACAAATATTCTAATAATATAATATTTATTTTCAAGAAGTGTTACAGTAATAGTCTTAAAGATGAGCCAAGATCACCTAAAACACAATAAATGTAGCACATGTTCGCTATTATACATGCAGTCTCTCTTGCGCTTTATATTTAGATGCTTTTTAGTCACTTTGCAAACAGGTGTTTTTATCTCAGTTTAGACATTGGGTCTCTTCGTAGGTTATGAGCGCTACACGGATGTCGAAGCTGGGGGCCGTGTATTCATGGTGCAGTTTTTATATCACCACTGCATGAACAGACGCAATAAAAGTGTAACTGAGATACTTTATGCATTTTCTTGCTTTATGGCAGGGTATTATGTATCGTACAAATGTGGAGCTTTTAAGGTTAAACTTGTGGACTTTGTAATGATTAAAGAATGTCCATTATCCCTGTTAAGGATGTTTATTTGGAGCAATCTGACGAACACTTTGCACTACATAAAATTGGCGGGCCTGCACTCTCTGTAGTGGCGCTCTGGCGCGTATATATATAGGGTTGATAAGAAAACATGCATCGCGTCAAACATACGTAAGATTATGGAAGTCTATCATTACATCTCTTTTTTTTTTAAGTTTTAATTTTAGGTGTAACTGTAAAAAACTGTAAATTGTAAAATTACTACTGAAAAGAGATTGAACTGGCTTAATGTGGAATGTTCATACCGACAATAGATAACTGTCTTAAGGACACTAAATATTTAAGATCATCAACACAATCTAACTCAACAGTTCATAGTGTTTTCCACTAAAAATGAAACAAACGATGAAGTTAACTTTCATATAGTACACTTTCAAACTTCTTCACGCAAATTATAGTCCATGAACATCACAAATTGTGAGTCACACAGCAGTCTAGGAATCCCTGAATTTACATAGTTTCTATGAGCCTCACTGGTCGCTCAATATCTTTCCTTGGTCTAGCTGGACAGGTTTTAGGAATGTCAGTGGTACTGGTCAGTTTGGGCCCGGTAGTCAATTGCTTCTGGCTGGAGGAATAACATGTAGGTTCAAGTGATGAATCAGTTGCTGTCTGCTGTCTGTCACAACAGGTTTCTGATAATGTAGCTGTTCAAGTAATTGGTCCTCCACTGGCTGTGAGTAGAGATCAGGGCTGGTTGTCTGATTAACATACCGCAAATAACGGCGATTCCTTCCAAACACCCAACCATCTGTTGTTTGCACGAGATAGGAACGAGGGGCTACCTGGCGAATAACTGTTCCTTTCTGTACCCAGGATTTCTGTTCTCGTATACGCACCTTTGATCCAGGGCTCAACGGTAGTAGAGGTCGGCTTCCTCTGTCATGATACTGCTTCTGTTTCCTCTTCTGTTCCAACTTTCTTTCAACCGTCAATCCAGAGTTTTTAACTCTAAGCAAATCTTCCGTTATGGGCAGATTTGAGCGAATACGTCGATTCATTAACAACTGTGCTGGAGAGCTTCCACTCTCAAGAGGTGAACTACGGTACACTAACAGTCCAAGATATGGATCATCACCACTGTCACGAGATTTTTTTAGAATCCTCTTCACAATTTGCACAGTTTTTTCTGCTAGTCCGTTAGATTTGGGGTACAATGGGCTAGATGTTGTATGGGTAAATCCCCACTCTGTAGAGAACGGTTTGAAATCACTACTGTTGTAACATGGTCCATTGTCACTAACAATTTCATCTGGTATGCCGTTTCTAGCAAATGCGGATTTTAATGCTTGGATCACTGGTTTACTTCCGGATCCACTAAGTTGACTGATCTCAGGGAATGTGGAGTAACAATCAACCACACCTATGTAGGTTTTGTTATTAACATAACACAAATCAGTGGCAACCTTTTGCCAAGGCCGTATAGCTACTGAATGTGGCAACAGCGGTTCACTCTGCTGCTTTGCTCTGTACGTAATACATAGTTCACAGTTTTTCACTACACTGTCAATGTCTTGATTCATACGAGGCCAGAATAACACTTGACGGGCTCTACGTTTACACTTTTCTTGACCAAGATGACCTTTATGAATTTTTGTCAGCAAAAGGTCGCGCAGTTTTTGGGGAATCACAATTCTAGAGCCTTTAAACACCAATCCATCAATGGTGCTCAGTTCATCTCTGTAGTTCCAAAATTCAGAGATTTCAGCTGGGCAAGCCTTTTTGTCATTAGGCCATCCATCAAGGATCACGTTGACAAGAGCTGACATCACAGGATCATTAGCTGTTTGCATTCTGATGTCATCTAAGCGTTCATCAGACACCTGTAGATTTGACAGTATGCCATCAACATATGCTTGTACATCGGTCTCTGTACTGCTAACTGGCACCTTCTGTTTCTTGTATGCTCTAGATAAAGCATCTGCTGTGAACATCAGCTTCCCAGGGGTATAACAAACAGATAAGTCATACTTCTGCAGTCGCAGTCGAAATCGTTGTAGCCTTGGAGGGCAATCATTCAGTCCCTTTTTGAATATGGCCTCCAAAGGTTTGTGATCTGTTTCAATTTCCACAGTGTGGCCATAAATGTACTGATGGAAGTGTTCACATGCATAGGTAATGGCAAGAGTTTCTTTTTCAATTTGTGCATACCTACATCCACATCGGCTGCATTCTGGGCCATTATGTTTTGTCTTCCTATGATCTGTTTGTTTATCTGTTTTATTTCCACTGTTACTTGTACTGCTTTTGTGTGTCTGTCCTGTCTGTTTACCCTTGTTTTTGCTGACTGCATGGGTTACTGCTGCTGACTGATCATCACTAGTCATAACCCTCAGGTGATTAGCGGCCGTTTCAGATGCCCTGCATAGCGATATTGCCTTCTCGAGAGATAACTCGGGCTCACGTAACAGTCTTATTCTCGTCTGTTCAGAGTTAATTCCCTCTATAATTCGATCCTTCAGGATACTGTCTGTTAACTCTCTGTACTCACAATTCTTAATGAGTAGCCTTATGTCTGTTAAGAAGCTATCAAATGGCTCACCTGGTCGTTGAACACGGTGGCTCAGTTTGTGTCTTTCAAATGTGGCGTTCTTCTTCGGCGTGCAGTGTTCTGCGAACTTCGCTATCAAAGGTTCAATTTTGTCCCGCTCGTCTTCCGTAAACGTGAACGTGTTATACACTTCAATGGCATTTGTGCCGGCAAAAGTCAAAAATGTTGCACACTGTAAGGCTTCAGCTTTTTCCGTCTTCTCGGACGCTATCATGTACAACCTGTACTGCTGGATCCATCGCCGCCAATTCTCCGACACATTTCCGTCGAGATTCAAAGGTTTCGGTGTTGGCAAGCCGTCTTAACTCATTTTGTAGGATGGAAGAACTTCTGTGCTCCACTTGTGACACCATGTAATGACTAAAGAATGTCCATTATCCGTGTTAAGGATGTTTATTTGGAGCAATCTGACGAACACTTTGCACTACATAAAATTGGCGGGACTGCACTCTCTGTAGTGGCGCTCTGGCGCGTATATATATAGGGTTGATATGAAAACATGCATCGCGTCAAACATACGTAAGAATATGGAAGTCTATCATTACAGACTTCGTGCTAGATACTTCTCCTTCCATACAGCTATCTCTCGCTAAGAAAACATATATTTTTACAGACTGTGATGCTAAATTTGATAATGAAACTGTTTGTTTGTTAATTATACTATGGATTATGTTTTACTGGTTGAGGGCGTGAACTGTGATTTGCATAGTTCGCTTATTGCCGGTGAGTGGGTCCAGGATCATCGACCAAATCTGCGATACTTGCTGACAGGGGCACAATTTATGCTTTATCAGTAATTGTCTGAAATTCCCTCCCATCGTTATCCCATCGTTTAATGGATTGCTGTGGCCCAATATTTCAAACTCCTTCCAGTAAAGTGGTTGTACAAGAGGCCAGTATCCTACTACTGAATACAAACTGGTAATTTGCGCCGCGACAAATTAGTTTAAAAGACTTTAATTTTTTTGGAGCGGTTGTCTAATAGAACGGCTGAGAAGATGTGGTTGTCATTTTGTCTAAGAGTTATATTTCAGTCACCTTTGTATAAAATCGATCTCCCAAATAGCTGTTACTTCCCTTGGTTCTGTATACCCGAAAAATATGATAAAGTATCTACTTATCGTCAGTGGAAATCAGCCGGGTCGGGATGCAATAATGATACTAGAGTTCATAGGTTAAGTTGTCCTTAACAGAAGATATTACATAGAAACAAGGTTAAAGGTATTAAAAAGACGACATAAAGCTGTAAATATACAATTGCAAATGTCTTTATTGAGTTCTGCGTTTTACACTGTCATTAATGTTTTCTAAGCAAGGAAACCATTGAGCTGTTCAATCAGTACTTAAACCGTAACTTTATAAGAATTAATCGGAACTGGTAAACTATTTATAGAAGCTGATGTCTTCTGCGCCATGTTGTTATTTTTGTTGTTGAACGCCCGGTTTTTGTCTAATTCTCTTCATCGTCTTCTTCTTCCTGTTCTTCTGTCTCTTCTTCTGTCTCTTCTGTCTCTTCTTCCCCCCCTCCATTGCCTTCTTCGTTCCCCTCATTCTCTTCGTTCTCTCCGTTTTCTTCCTCTACAGCGCAGGAAATATAAAAGAGTACAACTTTAAAAGACATGCACAACGGGATGTGGATAAAAAAGCATAGAGTGATAGTCACGATTGATGATTAGTTGATATTGACTGAACAGAAAAACATGACACCACATGGAAATACGCTGATCGCTAATATATAAAAGGAAAATGCATATGAATGTGCTAAATCGTTTTCAATACAGTATCACAGGTTTTGCAAACAATTCTTTTTCGAAACGCTGTAAGGATCAGGTTATAGATAGGAAAGCAGTTCGAAAATTGAAAAACACAAAACAGATGGGTAGAACTATTGCATCTAATGTAAAGAAAGTAAACTTGTAAGAAAGAACAGCGTTAATTGGTCCCGCATATATCTAAACTGGTCGAGAAATGTTCAAATGCATATCACGTGAACAAAGCACTGAAATAAAGTACACTATAGCGGAAATGTAAACACTTTTGTGAAGATTGTAATAATAAGGTGCATGAGGAAAACGACTGGAAACCAAAGAACCATGAGTGATTAAAATCCGTTCCTTACCGTCTTCTCTCTTTTGGATGTTATGAGGAGCATCGTTCAGGAATGTCTCAGCCTCTCTCTTCTGCAGACGAAACTCGTTCTTCAGCTTACCGGCCTCTACGGTGACGTAGCTGACCATGAACAGTGCGCATGCCAAGATGAGAACGACGGCCGTCTTCATGATGATGAGCTGTGAGAATATCAGACAGAAGGAAGAACGCAAAAATTATAATGGTGTCAAAATGTACTTTCTGCTGTTCTTAACAGGGCATTTTAAACATTCTTTTCGTCTTGGTGTTTTTCCCTTTTATTGTATGATTTGGTAGAGCAAACCTTAAAGTTTTCTTTTGGTTGGTACTAGCTGGAAGTTGGGCAGATGCAAGCACTGACACGGGGTGAAAACGCTTGTTGGTGCTCTAGTTAAAACTTTATTAGCAATGTTTCTTCGAGATGTTTGCCAGTAACGCGTTTGCCAGTAACGTGCCAGATCGGTGCACACTATGCTAACGGGTCCGAATACACCCCATTGATCAGATAAAAGAACTTTGAACAACATAGCTCAAGTAACACTAGTGAAAATTAATTGAAATGCTTAATCCTGAAAACCAGGATTACAGCTCTTCTCATAGATCTGCAAACGCTCAATCTATGCTTTGACATTAATTGATGCAACCCTACATCACAATACATTACCATGAATTATCAAATATAGCCAGCTTATTAACTTACCTACTTCGATGCTGGAGTTGCAAGCAAGACTGTTGGTATGAAACGTCCACGAGAGGATGCAATGCTGAATGAGATGGGAATGTCTGCTTTT
This sequence comes from Acanthopleura granulata, assembly GCA_016165875.1. Classification (NCBI taxonomy): domain Eukaryota; kingdom Metazoa; phylum Mollusca; class Polyplacophora; order Chitonida; family Chitonidae; genus Acanthopleura; species Acanthopleura granulata. Next base: position 46,237,045 of record JABBOT010000080.1, on the reverse strand, counting down.
ATACGCTGCAAACTGTGTCTCAATTAGTTCCACTATGGCAGCTGATTTTCCCATTGGTCAAAGGAGACAAACCTAAATGATAACAAGTAGCTGAAAGGTAAAAGAAAGGAACAGCCAGTAGCCATTGTAGGTATAGCGATTGTGAGGAGACATATGTAAATGAGCAAAACATAGTAGAGAAAAGGTATATGCGCAGTTAACTTTACTGAGGCGAAGACAGCCGTATGAGCAGCCAGACCCAGTCACTCAGAGAGATGCGTTTGAGCTTTAATTGGTCTTAGGATAGTTTAACTCACATACATTCCCGTAAATGATTCGGGTCATAGATTGTCCTGGTGATGATTCCCATTTAGTCTTATAATTTGTTTGATGAGGTGTTTTTAGATAGCTTATAATGATTGAAAAACACATAGAATAGTGTATACACCTAATATGCTGAAGATCTTGAGAAAGTGCCCTTGAGGTCATGCTTCGTAACATTTTGTTTTACAAAGAGTTTTATCTATAAATTTTCACCATTATTTTGTATATACAAGTACATGTACTGGAAAGGAATACCTTACCTGAAATCACCATAGATTAACACTGAAATAGTTGAATAAACAATATAAATGAATAAATCAATCAATCAATCAGTCAAGAAATATGTGAGTAAATCAACAAAAGAACAGCATTTTATACTGTATAGATCATGATGGTATGTGTCTTTCTTCCCAACATTCTGGTGGAAACATTGGCTGTATCCTAATCGTGAATCGCGCATATAAATGTTATGCTGCAGATTGCTAATATAAAATGTGGACATATTTTGGTATTAGTTTAATATAAAAATCCTAAAAGGTTTATCTGTTTCTACAAAATGTTTGTATGAATGAAGAAAATAATTTAATTCTCAATGGAATAAAGCAGTTGTCTGGAAAGAGAAACATGGCATTCGTGTGTCTAGTTTGTTAGCAAAGAGGGTATTTGCTGACCTTTAGAGAAAAAATTTGTCATTGTTGTCGAGGACAGATATCATAATAATGCAATCTTTCTTTCCAAGAAATTGTTATAATCATATCCTTATAGAGGAGCAAAATTCACCTAAAAAAAAAATCCATGTACTACATATATGCTATTATACATGCAGTCTTTCTTACGTTGTACCTTTTTAGTCATTTTGCAAACTGGTGTTTCTCAGTTTTGACAATAGGTCTCACGATTGTCGACTTGAAAGTCTCTTCGTCGCTTATGAGCGCTACACGGATGTCGGGGCTGGAGGCAGTGTAAGCATGGTGCAGTTTTTACATCACCACTGCATGAACAGCTGCAATAAAAGTGTAACTGAGATACTTTATGTCTTTTCTTGCTTTATGGCAGGGTATTATGTATCGTACAAATGTGGAGCTTTTAAGGTTAAACTTGTGGATTTCGTGCTAGATACTTCTACTTCCAGGTAAAATTTTTCCACTGAAGATATATATGTTTACAGACATTCTCAATTTAATAATGAAACTGGTGGTTGGGATTATACAAAGTACCAGTTCGAAACGGCCTAGGGCAGTTAATTTACGGCTCCCCCTCTCACTGATAGTACCACTTGTTGACAAAGCTGGTGTGGGCGTATGAGAAGTCTTAGGTTCCTTGACGACCACATTGCCTTCACCAATATCTTGTGCACATCTGTAAGTCACATCAGTTACCAAAAGTTAGTCATTAACTTGCCAAAGGCAGGTGGTTACCCCGAGCACTCTGGGTTCTCCACCAATAAAACAAATAAAACCAATAAACCAGTCGATGTGTGAATGAAATATTCTCGTGTGTGGCTTCAAAATGAATACTTAATAATTATACACCAGGTCTTGCTAAATAAACTTGTCTTTTCCCTTTTATTATTACTTGATATTATCAGTTCCGTATTGATGTGCATTCTCTCTTAGACTGACAAATCTCCAGCAATCGAGGGAGATGCTGTATGTATATTAACCGCCTGTGGGGTTGAAGGTCTGTCAGGCTTCAAGGTGAGTTAGGCTGGTTCAGTCAACACGACAGGCTTGCAATAAAGGCTGTAGTGAATTCTCATGTTAAAGCATAACATCGTGTTTTACATAGTCTTCTGTTCAATTCTATCTTCCTATCTGAATGAGTGTATATGGTTCCACTGAGTGCCAGAGCAAGGTTGGCTCCACCGTGTGATGTGCAAATTGTGAGAACTTCGTGCAAACCTCTTCACGGTGTAATAACATTATATTAGCATTAAAATATTAACATTATATATTGGTGGATATATAAAGGTGAATATTGATATATTTCAGAAATGCTAGAATATGTTGTACTTCAAGATACCTTTAAAAGTTTCGATTATTGAATTGCAACTTTTTACCTTTGCAATGAAGTTGTCGCGAAAAATGTTACGAGAGATTGCAATAAAAAAATGTTTGAAGCCCATTGAAAACATATGAACGCTTCCTTTATTATTCCGTTTTTCATTTAATTTATTTTAATACATGATAAATATCTGGAGTTGTGTTTGATGGAAAATATATACCCTTTATACGTGCGAACATTTTCAGTCCTTACGCATGATGTGAAACCGAAAATTTTAACATCTTGAAAGGGTTTTTAATACACATACAAACTTCTTCTCCGGCCGTACGTGGGAAGGTCCACTGGCAAGTGAAATATTCTTGAGTACGACGTAAAACGCCAATCAAATAAACCAATAAACAATACACATCCATCAAGTATATGAAGAAGGGAGGGCTGAACTTCGCATTCCTCAGTTGTAAACACCGCATGGTGATAGGATACAATCCAGTCAGTGCAATAGAAGGTTCAACTATGTGTTTAAAGATCAATTGTCACATAACAAAGTTATAACAATTGTTACAGAAGAAAGTACACCCTCAGTTTAAATGATGCTGAAAGAATGTAAATTTACTAAAACACTCTGTTAATCCATTAATACACCTTTTCAGTGTGCTGAAAGATGTTACAACAGGCGAAATGGAGCTGGAATCCCTCACGATTACACCCTATAGGGTTAACATTTTTGAAAGGGATGTTGAAAAGGTGTAAATCATTCTAAAATTGGTCTTGCACTATATCGCATGTAGTCTTTCTCATAACTTTGGCTGTTTGTATTTCTTTTAAGTAGAACAAGGTTAGGTGAGATTTCTTTCTTTCTCGAGCCGCTGTCATCATTTCTACATTCTCCAGCATTCACATGCGCACTCCGTATCTCAGATTCAGACAATACAATGATGTGTATGTACATTTCTGGATATCTTACATGTGACAAGCTCATATTATCGAGGCTACATTCTTCTTACAGTACAAGGTCTATGATATGGTAATGGTTGTCTAGCCCCTGGAAATACACTCTACTGCCATAAACGCATTTCACGCCTCATGTAGAATCACAGTTAGCACGATTCAGTATCCTTTTGACATTACATATTCAACATTATCATTCATTTCATGCATTATATCGGCTCGTCAGCCGCCCCGCCCTGATATGGCTCACAATGTATTATAGCGGCTCGTCAGGCGCCCAGACCTGTTATGGCCCACAACGTGTTGTACCGGCACGTCAGCCGCCCAGCCCTGATGTGGCTCGCGGCGAATTATCGACTGGTATTGCTACGCCACCTTGGCTGTAACCACTGATATTGCATTCCTGAACATTATTATTTACACTTTACAGTTTTGCTATAATACAGTCATTACCAAAATGTATTTTCAGTTAGAAACACACACATAAAATAATGTACACAATTGGAAAATTGGTATACAAAAGGCGTTTCACCGGGCTCTGATCACGGGCGAGATTGAAGTCGCTCGACCGCTCACTGCCTTCATACAAGCTTCCAGCCCCCAAGCCCCGTGCCAACACTCTCACCCAAGCCCTCTCCACCCCACACGCTCACACTGTTTCGCTCCCGATAACTTCGTGCCGTGGAGAAATTAATTTGCCTTTATATTCGCCCTGCTCAAACAAAGGCAATTCCATAACTCCCCAGCATTCACATGCGTGCTCCGTATATCGACCAACAATATTTCATTTGCTTGCGCCGTGTGTCACGAGAATCAACATAAGGGATTCTAACAGGCCAAGTCACAAAGACAATCTTAGCCTATTTTCTACGCGATCTTTAATGTAACCGTCTTCAGCCTTTTCACTTTTCCATGGCGTTTAAACATCCTATCTGGGATGCCACTATTAGCGCCCGCTGACGCACCTCCAGCTCTCAGGCTATGAAGGCCGAGGGGTTTCACATTTGGGACAAATGGTAGCAACGCCTCTATAAAAATCTCACTCAATCGGGAATATGACAGCGGCACATCAGGCTGTCTCAGCCTATAACCCTCCTGACTTCTTACCACGCCCCTGAACACATATTCACCGGAGGTGTCTTGAATATTTGCCATCACTTAAACACCGTGACTGTTGAACAATTGTTGTGAAATATAATGCACAATACAATGGCGAAATCGGCGTCTTGTATGCCACCCCGTTCCTCTCCACGCCTTACATCCAATCATGTACTTTTTACTCGTCGCGCTCGCTCTAGCCTCTGTCAATAAACTGGCCACATCACCGACTAGCGTTTTCAGTCTGACCGGCTATTGCCCCGCTGTCACCTCCAGAGTTTCCACTAAAAATTGTATGGAATATGCATTATAGCTCTGCAAAATCCACGTTTACAGCGATCATGTTAAAGTAAAGATTTGTCTTTCCAAATAGGCCACCTGCAACCCAACTAGTCAGATACTGTTTTCTTCTTCGTGGCAGGTACACCCATGATTTAACCTGGGGAATGAAGTTTTTCCCTGAACACAACATAGGCCAATAATTTGAGGAAAATCACTGTTGCAAACTAATGATCCCCTGGTTTTGCAACGCTCCATATGTTTTATCACTCTTGCCACCAAGTGCACAGGCGGCACTAGACAGTTCGTGTCACCACTCCATTCGAGGGTAAAAGCATCAACTCCCTCTGAACTCGGATTCCAGAATCTCGAGTTAAATCTACCTAGTTTGTTATTATCATATGACGCAAATCTGTCGACAGCATATGGCCCCATAACTGATTTAGCCAGTCGAATACACCTGTACTGATTCCTCAATCGTCATGATTCACTATTTTTCTGAAATAATCGGCTCTTTCGTTCTCTGATCGTGGAATCCACTGCACTTCCATGTAAATTTGTTGCCAGATAGCTTCAGCCAGTCCCTGCAGCTCGCGTTTCATGCTATCCTTCTCCACTAGGCGTATAACGTCCAGGTTGTCAGTATACCATTTAACCCGCTCTGACCGAAAGATGGTCGTAAAGCTACGTGACACCAGGGCTATTGCGTGCAGCTCTCTCCATGTAAAGCTCTGCTCGACTTCAGACCCATCCCATTAACCATGGGCCATAACGCCAAGCGCCATCTACTTCTACACAATCACCACCATAACCTGTTGAACTCGCATCCGAATAAACAACATTGGATGTGAACAATTCCCTACACAGCTGCTTGGACCTATGCAATCGATTGTTGTTACACCAGAATCTTAATTGTTCTATGCTGTCAGAGGACAGTCAAATCTTTGCATCCCACCCGATGCTTCCGCTATTTGAATACTCAACGCTCGGATTATTAGGTGACAAACACTCCTGATGACCAGCTTCATTGAGATAATCGGGTGTGCTTAGTGTCATACATCCAGTATCTAAGCAAACTCCCAGCCACTCTGTAGATTGCCCTGGGGCCCATTCACACCTATCGACCTTCGGTACAAACCGGGCACTAGAGGATCCCGCTTAACCACAGCCCCCGCCTCGTCGCTTTAGCTTTCAATGGACCCAACAATGAAGCCACCATCGATAAAAATGACTTTATGCTCTCACTCCGCCATTTCTTCAACAGCTCAACATGGCGACAGTTTCTTTCTGTCTCGTTTCAGTAACACAAAAGATGTGTTATTTGTCACAAAAATAGCTTCAACAATAGCTATTTATAAGGTATGGTGTAATATAATACTACATTCTATTTGTTTCATACAAATTTAACAGCTTGTCAACAACAACATGGAAAAGTTTGGATGTGGAAGGCCATATCCGATGTGGTGCCACTTAAAATATTTCGCCCAATGTAAGCTCGCCAATATGTTCAACAGAATGTTGCATCCATTTCCTGCTATATTGAAGGACAGTGTCAGTCCCATCTCTTCGAAATGAACCGCTGATAAAACAAGTCATCTAGGTCATAAGCCCTCCTCCAATGCATTGACTCCCAGCTGACGCTGCCGAGTCTAAGTAGATTCCAGCAGTACCGTCCGGTGCACTAAATATTCTGACAGTTTACTTTTTTCATCAAATATGTACGAAGATAGATTTGCCAATTTTTTTAAAGTAGGGACACAGGATTATTCCGAGAAAATTGTTGTTTTAGTGATCAAATAGCCTAAGTTTATTTAATCATCTATTTCAGCTTTAAGCTAGGCATTCTTGCCAGTGCTTTTTATTGTTTCCAAAAGAATGGTCGTGGAACCAACAGGATTGTAGGGAAATAAATTCGTCATTAAGATTTTAACCAGGGTTTATGACATGCTGTGACAATGCTGAGTCATAAATTAGACTTGTCATCTTTGTAATTAACAAATCAAGCAAATTTTGAGAATGATTTTGTGACAAAGCTACGGAAATCGTGTATCCAATGATTGTTTTATGAATTTCAATTTCGGCATCAGGACGCCAGGTCACAAGTGTATATAATTGTATCAGAAGGACTTGTACCTGACTTGGGCCGTTTTGAAGCTTCAAGTCGTCAAGAATCTACACATATCGGCCAGTATCGGCGACAATTCAAAATGCCACACATGCAGTGTATAACCATTCAGCATCTGTGATATATATTTGAGATATACATAGATTAGGATACGTTAAGAAAAATATAGAAAACAACTCATTTCCTGCTGCTGTAGAGAATGAACATACAAACATATCACCATATTGTCGAACTAGCTCCAAATGCAATGTTAGATGTGGGCCACTGCTTCAGATGGGTTTGTAATCTAGACAGATGAAAAATAAAAATGTAAAGGCTTATTGCCGAAAAAAGAAACAGAAATACAAAAATGTATTGATTGCCTTAAAACGCACCAGACGGTACGTCATTTTCGTCCCAAATTCGCGACATGAAACGTGCAAAATTATTCTGCCATTATGTCGCGATAATTGACTCATTCATTTCACATCGTGTCTTAGTGAAAATGATCAAGAACAACATGTCCACATGGTTTTAACTAACGATATATCTGAAAAGATGAGAATCACGTTAGTGATATTGAATATAAAAGTGTACAGCATAGACAGTACAGCCAGAGATGCGGCTATAGTGTGAATGATGGCTGGCAAATGGTCATACGTTACCGGAGAAATCTGGACTCTTGTCGATTTATCTCTGTTAGGGCTCTACTCTAACTGTTCATGTAAGAGTTTAAGAAGTAACAACTTAAACTCCCTCCTAGAACCATGCCTGCCGTAGAATTAGGTAAAAGAATAGCAGTGATGTTAAATGCAATATACATATTCTAGATTTCACTTGTCTACAATTTCTCTAAATTGCCTACTACCGAAAGTGAGATAAGAAATGCCATACAACAGCTTAAAAACAGAAAGTGCCAATACGGAGCTGACAACTGGCTTTGCGAATTTTTTAAGCACTCTACGGGAAAAATCTCTCCGTATATCTAAATGTGTTCAGTGGAGTCCTAGTTACAGGCGAGTTTTCATTGCAGTGCAGAATCGACGTTATTGTCCCTCTGTTTAAACCTGGTGACCCAAGAGAACCGGGTAATTATCGTAGCATCTGAATCAATTCACTCCCATAATAAAGACGAAGAATCAAACAACGGGCAGCAGAAAACCACATTATTGACGAAGTGCAGGCTGGGTTCCGAGCAGGTTATTCTACAATTGATCATATTTTTCTTTGTATGCAGTTGTATAAAGTTTTTCATGTAAACCATAAGGTCAAGTTTTTATAGCTCTCGATGATTTCAAAACAATTTGGATAATTTCCTGTAAAAGTATTTTTCAAGATATTTGTAGAAATTAAACCTATTGTGCTGCACGGATGTGAACTGTGGGGCTTTCATATGTATGAACAAATGGAAAGAGTTCAATAGGCACTATGTAAACTTGTGAGAACCGGCAGAATTATCTCCCAATGCCGTAAGTGAATGCGGACGTTTACCACTATTTACTAACACCGCTGTGACAGGTGTCAAATTTCAGTTGAAGTTGATAAATGTGTTCCCAGAAAGATGTTTATATAAAGCTTATGAAATGTTGTATTGGCTGTCTTTGAAAAGCTAGAGAACATGGGCTACACAGATAAAGCATTGCTTTGTAGTCACGATTTTGCACACGCATGGACAACACAATGTATCGCATGTGAAGGTTATTTTATTAGTGTTTTCGAAATTCGAGTAAGTGATATATGTATAGACAGAAACTGTTATCTAAAATAGGAGAAGGTAGTCGTTATTCCGAGAACTGCAATTATAAAAGTTATATGGATACATAAAGTATTTAGACCTGGCCGTTACTAGTTCACACGCCAGTGATTTTGCTAACGAATTCGGGCTGTCGACCTTCATGCAATAAACAGTATGTACATGTAAGTGGATAGTGCTCTCAGTGTCTGGCACCTTTGTTTGGGGGGTAGTGTATTTGGTTTATCCAGATTGTCACTTAGGAGCGTTTGTCAACTGCAGATGTGCACAATTATCAATATTACTTCAAAACTCCGCACGTGCATATGCCCTTAAGAATATGCAGAATTAACAAAACCGAAGAAAAAAGAACGAACATGGGCCAACAATACAGTGTACATATGACCTTCATCAAGCCTGTATTCACCTCCGTCGCTCCAGCTTTTATGCTTAACGTAGAAGAGCAAATTATGTACCAAGCTATGTCGTAATACAAAAAACTCACACGTCCAGGTTTCTTTGCGTTACAGCTGGCTTGTCTACACGGGTCGGAGGCTGCACGTTCTCCCGAGTATATAATACATAGCCGCAAGCGTTTCCACTCTGGCTATTTTTCATGTATCTTTATGTATAGGACAAAAAGCCATTGACTGGGCGGAGATGTTTTAATAATATTTGTAAGTAATCAATCACGCATAGGATATTCGAACAGTGAGCCCCTGCGTGGTATTGTTTAGATCGTGTGAGACGATACGCGGTGTCGCTCAGAAAAATTGGTTCGCTCGTACTTACCAATGCAAAAATGTACATTGTAACGCTCGTTAAAGAAGTGAGGAAGATGGATCCGCCATCTCTGACCAAGTACTGACCTGCCTGCGACTGTCACATCGCGCTAAATAGAGCCTTGCACCTGTCAAAAATATCCTTCTAAGCTCGGTGACACAGAATGGAGTGGGGTTGTTTAGACAGATACTTTATTAAAATATTACTATTAAATGCAGTCATAACTTACATTATTGCAAAAACAATATACAGTTATTTTCTAGCTTAAATATATGTCTAATAGGCCACGTGGGGTGAAGCGAAACTGTTTAGTTCAGTAGTTTGGTTAAGCCTTCCTACACTTTCGTGTTCGTTTCTGGTTTAGTTTTGCGTTTATTAATGCATTCCGTGGTAAATGTCGCCCTTTTCTCTTGATTTATTTTCGCATGAGAATAAGCGGCTCTAAGACTGGACCATGTCACCTCATTGGTCAAGGGTCAGTTGTATTGTTGGACAACCCCATATATGACAGCGATTAGATTTATGCGTTGGGGAAGTCGGATATAGCCCATAGAAAGCAGAAGTAGACATACGCAGAATACATATGTTATTAAATTCTCCACCGTGTCATTCCTGCATGTTTTCAGGTTTTTAAATTCTGCCATACATAGGCGCACTGCAGGTTAATTCACTTTTACACTAAATTTATTTTTGTTGTATTATTTCGTATTCTGGACGTCTTGACTTTACCCATTAATAAAGGCTTTCTTCAACAAATATATTTAAGTCTACAAAACAGGTGACAAACCCCCTTGTGCTTCCTGTCGCATGTTAGTACAGCCTTCGTCAAATCAGTACTGATACTACGAACAGTTAAGCCATGGTGTAGCTTTAAATGTAGCTAGGTCATGTCACACTCTAAATAGCACTTGTTATTTATATTAAAAATATATACTGAATTTTATGTTAATTCCACTCTAAGATTTATTAACACTGGATGTTGTAATGGCAGTAAACAAGTGCTATAAAATACAAAGACAATATTCAAGACTTGTTATCGAATTAGAGTCAAGGTTATGAAGGTAACATTTTCAAACGCATTTATATAGTTTTATCTGACAAGCTCAGCGTGACGGAAATAGTTTTGGAATGAATGTTAGTCGTTTTCCGCCCCCGAGTTGACCGTCAGTGTAACAATACGCGCATAGCGGCGTTTCTTGAGTTAGCCATAATGGTTTGGTCAGACATATAGACTTACGCCAATCGAAGATTTGATGCTATCGCCATTAACAAGACATCGCTTAACAAAAGGCTTCCAAATGGCGTTGTTTGCCTAAATGTATAAATGCTAAAGGTAGCATTTTCCAGGTTACTGAATGGAAAACCAGCACTGGACATATAGTAAAAGTTTCAAACAAACACCTTGGCCTTGATGAATATGATAGTATTTAAACCTCGGTATATCGAGAACAATTAAGTATTAGTTTTCCCAAGAAGAAATTATTGATTTAACTTCACATTTTCTTTGCTTCATATTTCCTCTTTTTATCTCTAATTGTTGGACTTGTGCACGAAATATTGTGCAGACCAGACAGCATTTTCGGATCCCAAGCGCTATAAAGCATTGAGGTTAAAAGTTTCCCGGGGGAGAATTAACTATAGTGGTATAGATCTTCAGGTTAGTTCGTTTCTACTAACGAGGTGTGACACGATGCAGCCTGACGAGGTATATTTCTGATGAGCTCCCGTTAAAGACCTGTACTGTCCATCACCACCCCTCCCAGTGCAGCTACTTAGTTCACAGCCAAACTGTACTACTATATAGGCGCTGTAATACTACAGCTTGAAATGGGTATTCATTTAGTGCATAATGTAGGCATAAAATTAACACATTTTGCAAAACTGAAAGATCTAGAAAATTATACATGTGATCAATATCCCTGTTGAGTACGAAAATTCAAAGCTGCAGTTTAACGATGTATAGAAACTGAGATGGTCTTTTTGTCATTTCATTGAATACTGAACTCGAAGACACCAATGCGTATCATGTATTAATTTATAATTCGATGTCACTCACTGTATTTCATTATATCAAAAAATAAGGGTGAGGAAAACACTACGACAACCTCCCCATACCCACCCTCTCCCAAAAGAGCCAAAAAAAAATGTCATACATTCTGCCATGTCTGAAAACAAAGGTACACGGGCACCAAGTCCTTTATTTCTGGTAGTAGATTAAAACAACCGACAGGTTAAGAAAATCTGTTTTTCTTGATCCCAACTTTGGTGCACGCATTTCCGGCAAAACCAGCACGAACTCAGTAGGAGGGGGAGATAAACACTAAACTGAATGTGGATTTTTAGTTTCCCGAAGACGTGTTAATGACCGGGTGACTTGGGACGCTCCAGTGGGGTTTAGCTAGTAAAACTTAGGTCAGCCACATCGTGAGCTCCAGATAATCGCCTTACCATATTATCGTCATCACAAAAAAATGACGGTTTTTTTAAGGTAAAATACATGCTCTGGTGTCCGTAGATGACATTGAACTTTGACCTTCTGATCGTATCGCAGGCAAAAATGCAGATGGTGTCGCGATAACTTCTGCATCAGGGTCAAATATAAATGAATTCAGGGTTTTCCTCTTTATAAAGGACAAGTATAGTGACTAGTGGTGTTATGTGAGGTTTTGCCCGGCGCGGTAACAGACAGCGTAAGTAAACTATCTGCCATTGTGTCAATTCAAGAGTTGCAGTCTGTTCTCTGCTTCATCCGACTTCCCCCGGGGGATATAGGGTAAATCACACATGCTTGGTCTGGTGCATATTTTTCAAAACTCATCTCTCATCAGTGACTGTATAACACACACATACCTCTCCCTTTTCAAGCTCTTCAGTAGTATAGCACATACACATACTCCCTTCAAAACATCCCGATTGTATAACACACACATACCCCTCCCTCTCCAAAACACACCGACAGTATAACACACATATACCCCTCCTTCTCCAAAACATCCCGATTGTATAACACAGACATACCCCTCCCTCTCCAAAACACACCGACAGTATAACACACATATACCCCTCCTTCTCCAAAACATCCCGATTGTATAAAACAGACATACCCCTCCCTCTACAAAACATACCGACACTATAAAGCACACATACCCCTCCCTCTCTAAAACATACCGACAGTATAAAACACTCATACCTTTCCCTCTCCAAAACGCACCGACAGTATAGCAGACACATACATTCTCTTTCCAAACAACACAGTCAATTAAACACATACATACCCCTCCCTTTTCAAGCTCTTCAATAGTATAATACACACATACCTCCTTCAAAACACACCGACAACACAACACACATATGGCCCCCTCTCTCCAAGTGCACCGACAGTGTAACACACGCATACCCCTCCCTCTCCAATCACACCGGTACTATAACACGCACATACTCCCCTCTCTCCAAGCACACCGACAGTATAACACACATATGCCTATCCCTCTCCAAAACTCACCAAAAGTATAACACACCCCTCCCACGCCGAACACACAGATAGCATATCTCACACACTGTACAATATAACACACACACCCCTCCCAACTTCAAAACACACGGACAGTACAACACAGACATATCCCTTCTCTCCAAGTACACCGACAAACACACACATACTCCTCCCTCTCCAAAACACACCGACAGTATACCACACACATGCCCCCCCAACCCACCTTCCGAAACACGCCAACAATATAACACACACATACCGTTTCCACTTCAAAACATACCGACAGTATACAACACACACATACCCCTCTCTTTCCAAAACACACGGACAGTATAACACGTACACACACCTCTCTCGCCGAACACACAGCTAACATAACACACACACACACACACACACACACCTTTCTCTCCAAACACATCGATAGCGTAACACACATACCCCATCCCCCCCCCGCCCCCAATACTGATACATTTTGATAGGCCCTGTGTATCTGTAACAGTATAAAAATACAATGCTAGGGTACAAGGCTATTGGTTGATCGTGTGAAGGTCTGTTTTGTTTTGTTTTTGTTTTTTTTTTCTTCACCAGTGAAGGGGAGAAAAAGTACATGGGGGGTGAAAAGTACATGCAGTAGGAGATATGGAGGGGCTTTACCATAGAAGATCTATGTGGTACAATTAACCTAACGGTATCTGCTTCACATCACTAGTTCAGCCACCTTCCGCTCTAGATCCCACGCTCATAATCAGATATAGAGCGGAACGGAAGAAGGGGAACCTGTGCGCTGTGTACGGGCATATTTCTTCTACCATCCTCCCGTGTCCCGTCCCTACCTCCTCTCAAGCTTGTGTACTCCCTCCCTATCTATCTCCCTCCCACCTCACGTGTCTCAATCTTGTCACGGATAAGATAACATATGTAAATGTCTATACCCTTCTTTTAATAAGCTACCATTCTAATTAACACCATGTGACCCTCACAATGTATATATTTGTACATGTTGTTCTTTGAACTAAACACGTGTGAGATCACAAAATCGAATCCAATGAAGAAAAGCATCCATCATTCCATAATCAATCATCAGTTAGCAAATGGAGGAATGATTTATAAACACATTTATGAATTCAGGAACCAAACGTTTGTGAACAGCACTGCACCATGTATATCACTAATTAGCAAGCAATAGAAAGCAGTTTTGTGAACTGCACTTTGTCAATGTGCCCTGATTTATTTCGGTTATTATAATTTATTTCAGTCGCTTGGTCACGGAAAACAACAATATGACTTAAACAGCTGTAACGAAAGATTCTGTAAAATTTTAGAGAAAGGAATGCATGCGTGTAAAACACCATACATAAAACCCTGTTCTCTAAAGCTTTGGGCCCCTAAGATAAACATATATCAGGTACACATCACTGCAGCCAAAACTCCTACATTGATACTTGGAAGCTGATTAGATAGCAAAGGATTGGCATAAAAATTGAACCGGTATTTCCACAAGAATGTATGAACGCCAACTGTACACGAATTATATTTATAATGATTTCTTCGAAAGGCACGAGGAGTTAAAACTTGATTTTAAATTTAGGAATGGCGTTGTTTGCTGGGACTGTTGAGAAAAATGATTTTTGTAAGCGCCTAGATGGACACGTGTGTATAAAGGTCCCTCGAAGGTGCGTATAGCACCTATCAACAACACAGTGACATTCATCATGTCCTATCGTAGACCTATCTAATATCTGCCTGCGCATTTGAAACGCGGGATAAACCCAGCTCAATAGCTGGAATATTTGGTATCAGTTGTCACAATTGATGTCTTACTTGGGATCCGAAGATTATTTAGCGATTCACTGACTAAAACGACAGCAATATAGCAGACACATATAACTCTGCTATCATTCATAGAACGACTTCATGATTATGACTTGACGAGACGTGGGCAATATTTGAGCCAGGTAACACTGAAGAAGCTTGCCTAATAAAATGAATATTTCATCGTGCTTCTGAATGAATTTCAAAGTACTTTACCGAAAAAGGCCATAGGCCTACCAACAGCCCTCGAAAATAGCGGCGGCATTCGGAAAGGACGTGTAAATGTTGGCCTTGGCGTCGGTGGCGGCGGCAATTTTTTTGTCGTCACACCAGGACCAGATATCCCTTCGTTGTATCAGTGTTAGTTTTCGTAAAAGTACTCTCTATTTTCACCAAAACGAGAAGCCTTTTATCCAAGCTCATCTTCAAAACAAAAGTGCATAAAAAGAGGAATGCCCCGGCAGTCGGTAAGACTGACTTCGGCTGTGTTTAAGTGGTGGTTAACATCGCGAGTTGGTAATTGGGTCGGTCGAACACTGGACCCTACGCTGCCTGCTAGAGCCTGTATCTGCCTGTACAGACAGTCTGCAACAGCAGCGACAGACAGCAGATCCTCTCATAGACGGACCGAGCAAGCCTAGTGTATTTTAACCCAGAAAAATGCCTGCTGCGACGTGCTTTGAGGTTGAAACACAAATTAAACACTGCTGCTCAATGATGTTTTTAGCTCTGTGCCCAGCTGGTTGTCGCCGGACAACCACTGTGACTGGCAACAGAGGTTTAAACGCTATACAGCAGCCAACCACATGCAATGGGCAAACGTGGTAATAATCCGACCGTCTGAGGGTTAATCTATGAATTACTGCCTCAGACAATTTATCTGGTTGCCTGACCATTGTCTATGATTGCATCTTGACTTGTGTCTTCACTTTATTTTGAAAGAACATGGCCTTTAATGCTTTTATGGTTATATCTGCTCTTCCTCGACACCTATATGTTGTTTTTTCCCCCGCGATCGCTAATGGGAGCATGACCAGGGGCTGAACTATCATACAACTCAGCAGTCTGCAGGCCTAGTTCACAGTGCAAGGCCTTGATGAGAATTCATAAAGCTGTGTAAGTGGTGCAGGGATTTGTAGAGTTTGAAACTGTTAGTGAAAAAAATAGCGTCAGTTACATGAGCGCATAGATTAGTTTGGTTCAGTGAGAGACTTAGGCCTAATTATGTTGAGTTCGGGAATTTACCAGTGGGTTTCTAGAACTTTAGTCCTGAATGGACTGGGCAATAGTGGACATTCCGGAGGAACAGGATGCAGAGTTTTTTTGTAGTTTTATTTCCATTAACGACACCACTCTGAATACACGTACGGTGGGACAGTCGTTCTTCATTGTGGTCCGCTCTACTTTGCACTAATGTTTGTATATAATTTTAATTTTTTACAGTCCTTTGATTTAATGAAATATGAAATAAAAAAATAAATCTGCATTGATGTGGTGGAGTTTCTAGTAAATGACCAATAAACCCAAGTTTTCATTGCCAGACAAGACAGCAATAAAGAGGCCCTCAAAAAGTGTTGCCTAAAAATTTCTGTTTTCATGTAGGTCAGTTTCAGTAAGGCCTTATTACATGTATATATATATTCTGGTAATCTCTATATAGAAAACATAGTAGCTTGGGTTACAAAATGACCCTAGTTTATTAGATGTCTATTGCATATCTAAAAATGCCGTCGCATTGCCGTCATGATCCGATTTGGCCAGGGCACATCATTGCCGCTGCAAATTTTTTGCTAGTTTCAAGGGCTGTACCAATTACCCCTTATTTCTTTCTTTCTTTCTTTCTTTATTTAATTATTTATTCATTCATTACTTTATTCTCCATGGCTCAGTCGGTTAGCGCGTTAGCGCAGCGCAATAATCCGAAGCCTCCCACCAGTGCGGTCGCTGTTCGTTCGTAAATTATTTATTTGTTCATTCATTTATTTATTTCTTTATTTACACCTGTGTAGAGGCCTACGTGTATATGCCAGTGTATCAATATTAATTCCAACGAAGGACAGTCTATCTAAAAGTGACTCCACAGGGCGTACATAAGAAGTGTGTTTGGGTTCCTCCGAAACACAACGCTTGCTTATATACATGCATACATGAAAGTCACAATAACCATTAAACTGATTTAACCGGAGAAGCTTATCAAATCTGAACCAGGTGAGGGAATTGTTACGAAATGTAGCCTGTACCGCACAAACAATGCATTCAAAACATGATTACCACTTAGCTCGAAGAATCCGTGAATACAGAAATTCTCGCCAGCCTGCCAAACGCTACTGCAGGAGAAAGACTTCCACAGGCATGTTAATCTTAGCCGCCCCACATGCAGTCGAAGCACTTTGTACTTCACGGCCCGGAAGGATGAGGGAGAGAGAGGGTGGGGAAGAAAAAGGGTCGCCTCGGCAGGAGAGGGTGGGAAGTGAAATATTTGATTAAGTATCGTCAGCTGTATGAAATGTAAAAACCAGGAAATATAACGTGCAAGAAATAATTTAGAATCAAACAAAAGTAAATATTTGTTGCACATATTAGTTTTTCAGCCCTGTAATTTTTTTGGGGTTTCATGTGAGCGCTGTAATGTTATATTCGGCAGTTTCATTGGCTAGCCCTGGCTCGAGCTTTGTCAACGGTTGGGTAGCGTTATAAAGGGGAATATAGCGTGCATGCTTTTTGCTTTGTGTTTTTCCCCTTCTTTTCAAGATGATAGATAACAGCGTCAAACAAAGTCCCCTTTCTACACCTCACTTAAACCTGACAAGAATGCAGAGTTTAGTTATTTGTAGTTTAGTTATCATTCTGCAAACCTCATGCGCGTGGTTTTCCCAGCGCTTCGCTATCTGTTCTGAATCTGTCATTGTGTAGGCATATACAGTGTACGTGTACTTGTATACATGTTCCTTGGAAACGTGTTCATTGGGCAACAGTTTTGACGAATTGTTTGAAAGTTCAAATGAAGAATCTCATGGACAAATAGGGACAGGGACAATATAACAAAGTTTATAAGGCGAAAGCACACAAGTTTACGTTAGTATCCAAAAAGATAATCAAATTAACAGTTAGGGAGGGGAAGGGAAAGTGAGAGGAGGAAGGGGATGGGGGTAACATATTAAAGTGGTTTCAGGTGTCTTGCTCGCACACGAGGCACATTGGGTCCGGGGTCAACTTCTGACAAGGAAGTTCTAGAATCCTCCGCTGTCTTGGTTTCTGGAACCTTGTTGTAAATTTAAGGTCACTAGCAATAATTATATTATAAATAAATTCATTTACTAAATAAATAATTTGTTCAATAAAGACACGTAATAGATAAATCTTTAAATTTCTAGCTTTGTGAATTAAGTTTTCTTGATTATATCAGTATGATTCCAATTAAGAACATTGTGCCTACCAATATCCATGGTTTACGAAATTAACAAATCTTCATACTTCTATTCTTTTTCTCCTATAAAACATTATTATACAGTCCGTCTACACTAGAGGGCGGTAAGGATGAAAGTCACATACAAATATAATGGCATATACAACTTTTTGAATAGCTTTGTGTCCTACCAAACGGTGTAGTGTGATAGACTAACAAAACAAAGGATATTATATTGTTGTCGTTGCGAAAGAACATCTGCGCCTTACTTACCAAGTAATAATGAATATATACATATATGTATGTTAGAGGCATTATATGAATGAGCTGTAGCTAGCTGTATTATCGTGTTTTGGGTGTACACTGTATGGATACCATAAGTGAAAGACTTGCTGGATAGTAATTTGCCAGAGGGAGCCTCCGTGGCCGAGGTTTGGGCGCCAGCGCGGCGTTATGATCCCGTGCCTCTCACCAATGCGCTGTGTGTTCAAGTCCACTTCCTCTCAGGTCGTACGTGTGAAGGTCCGCCAGCACCCTGCTGATGGTCGTGGGTTTCCCCCGGTTTCCTCTCATCATAATGCTGGCCGCCGTGGTATAAGTCAAATTTATAAATTATATGGCAGACTTTCTGGCTGCAGGATGAAATGCTCTGTATGTGTTATCAATAGTCGTCAAGTTGAGACAAGTTCGTCTTTTCGGGCACAACCACTCGTCCTCTCATTTAATGGGAAGAGTCCGTTACCTGCGCATGAGCCTAAGATCTGTTATAAGGAGTTTGCTACTAATTCTCGTAAATATTATATCTTTGGGATTTCTTTGCTATTGTTATTCCAAATGTAGACAACAAACATCGTGTCAGTGAATGTCTAACTTCGGCATTTTAACCTTGCTGAATCTTGTTTGTTGTGGCAAACTATGGACTTGTCAAGACGTTTGAAAACGTCAATAACTTAAGTGATACGGAAATCTGATGCTTCCGCTGGCCTACATTCTGGTTTAAGCTACATATACATGTACCTATAACTGAATCGCTACTTTTGAACATTTTCATTACTCTCGGACATGAGCTCTGAGTTTCACTATTTGCAGAATATATCCTATGCTAATGACTGGAGCCCAGCGAAAATGCTATATCGGCAGTTTATTTATTTGGTTGTTGTTTAAGGTCAAAAAATTTTCACATACAAGAGGCGGGCAGTTTTGAAATTGAACTGAGGCAAACCACGGGGTGCTCGACTTATATAAATAACAGAATTTTGACCAGCTACTGACGAGCTTTTCAGTGTGTGACGTACGGACATGCCAAGTATAGTTGCGGACGACAAGCGGTATACAGTGACAGGTTAAGTGTTCAAATGGTCAGAAGAGCCTCGGCGATCGCCTATTGTCATAATGTCGAGCAAACATGCAGTGACAGCGCCAGGATCTATATAGACTCTGACCAAGACCGGGTTTTGGGAGCCAATACTGTCAGATTCTTAACACTTAAAAAAAGTGTAAAAAACGCATTACGGGCCTTGTAGATTTCAAAATGAACACACCGGTACTGCCTTTGCATTTGAATATCGAGTTCCTAGTTGATTCACACCTCCATATCCCCCACCCCCGCCTCCGCCTCGGACACACCAGCAATCTCTCTGTCCGAGACGGCTGTCATTCATTTAACATCAACAGTTTTTAGGATTTTGACGATATATTAGACATGATTTACTTGTGGGAGGCCAGATGAGTTAGCTACCAATAAAAGGCGTGTCCCGGAAGCCTGAGTTGACGCCCCCCAATTATCTCTAGTCAACTATAAAGCAGGCTAATAGCCTATCAGGATTAATCACTCCAACGCGGCTCCATCGAGGGAAGGGTTTATAAACATATTCCAGCATGTTTTGCTCAGAACTGTCAAAGAGCATCAGATCTAAAATTTAAGATAAGAATGGGTTGAAATATTTACATTTTAACTGGAGTCAGGACAATTCTTGATCAAACTTAATTTGCAAATGAATTAATGACGAATTTTGTTCGTCATTTTGGTGCTTTTCTCCCGTTCTATTTTAAGACGGTTGTGTGGTGAAATACTTTTATTTTTCAAAGGTTAAAACTTTGCACACAAAATAGATAGCTAATAAACGGTTCCACAAGTTTTTGACATCTTTTCTAGTTTTAAAGATATTAAGAAAAGAATATAAAATGTTTCAAAAACTTATTAAATTTTTGAGATTTACAATTTTAAATGATGACTCAGAAACAATCCAAAATGAATATTGCAAATTTGATTTAGTTGAATTAGTAAGCTGTCCACCTGGGCAAGAAAAATTTGAAAATTGGCGAAAACAAAAGCATTTTGCAAAAGAACTCTGACTTTTTTCAAGCCATTTTTGAAATCAGCAATCGTGTAGCTTTTAGAAATATATATACATATGGCCATACTTGACCAATATTTGGGCTACACAAGGCAAAATGTCAGATTTTGTATACGAAAGTTGTAGTATTCTTATATTTAATTGATTGGTGCTTTACGTCGTACTGAAGGATATTTCTCTTTTATCATGGCGACCTTATAAGCATTTGGCACTACTACGTTGTTAAATACTATTGCATTCTCGCCTACATGTGGACAAACTGATTTTACAAGAATTCAACAACAAGAATTTCACAAGAAAAGCATAACTTATTGACACATTTAGAAATAAAGTGCAATAAAATTATGTGAAACAAAATTACAGAAAACTTATATGGCTATTTTATGTCCTGTGAATACACACCATATGTTATGATTATATATATTATAGTCACATTGAAAAGATATCTTTTGGAAGGATTACAAACGAGTTGTGATATTTCGTTTGACAGGTGTGAAAACCTGACCTTTTATGAATAAAACCCTTTGTCGATAGTTGTCACTCGGAAGAGAAATTGTATATGGGTTAGTTCTATCAAACTGAGCGCGTGTCGGAATTAATGAAAATCATCTTAGTTTAGTTTAGTTTAGATAAGTTTATTCACCTATTCTCATGTAGACAACAAGGTCTCTGTACAGAGATGATAACAAATGTGACAACAGATATGAAAGGCTAAGTTGAAAACTGACTGATTTTTGCAAGCAGAATTGAATTTGTACAGGTTCATATTTCTTAAATTAAAAAGAAACATGACATCGCCAAGAGGCACAAAAAGCGGAATAGAAGACACGCAAAAAGAGCAAGTCTCTGCCTGTGGTTTTAAAACGTTGAACGCCGTTAAAGACATGGACATGTGACCCGGAAATAAGTTTATTTAATAAATTCTGAGGTCTGATTAAAACATTTGTTTTCCGCAACAACAAACAACCTAAGGTTGAGTTAAACACGTATTTTGAGATAGATTCGCGGACAGGTGCTCTGTAAAATACTTTGCTTGTTAAATATATACAAGTTGATAAACCCAGTCGTTTCATGAGAAAACATCTAGTTCAAAACAAATAAATAAAGGCAATATTGACATTAAATAATCTTTGAGCCTTATACGCACAACAATTACTCGCAATTTCTTTGCTCATAATTTTATTACAGTGATAAGCTACGTTCCGATTTGATGGATTGATTTCAGTGTTTTTTTTACGCTGGTAATCAGTTTTATGGATTGAGGAATCCGGAGCGCAGGGGGCAAAACCTCGACGATTGGCAAGTTACTGACAACTTTCCCACGGATAATATAGGGATATGCTGGGGGAGGCAAAGTGGCGTTTAAACCTTTAAACATATACGGACACACGAATGCGATGTTTCTGATGGCAGACATCTGCTTCATTCTATTAGGAATTAAATCATTTTCTTCATTTATACAAACATTTTATAGAAACAGATAAACCTTTTTATATTAAACTAATACCAAAATATGTCCACATTTTATATCAGCAATCTGCAGCATAACATTCATATGCGCGATTCACGAATAGGATGATGCCATTGTTTCCACCAGAATGTTGGGAAGAAAGACATATACCATCATGATCTATACAGTATAAAATACTGTTCTTTTGTTTATTTACTCACATATTTCTTCATTGATGGATTGATTGATTTATTCATTTATTGATTTATTCATTTATATTATTTATTCCACTATTTCAGTGTGAATCTGTTGTAATCTCAGGTCAGGCATTATTTTGAAGTGCATGAATTTATATACACAAATTAATGGTGAAAATTTACAGATGAAAATCTTTGTTAAATAAAGTGGTATGAGGGATGACGTCAAGTGCAAATTCTCAACATCTTCAACATATTACATCTATACAGTATTGCATGCATTTTTGAATCATTATAAGCTATCTAAAAAGACCTCATCAAAATAACTAAAAGAGTAAATGTGAACCATCAATACGAGAATCAGTTACCCAAATGTAAGTTAATTAAAAGCTCAAACGCATAGCTCTGAGTGGCTGGTTCGACCTACTGACTGCTTATACGGCTCTATACCTTTTCTCTACTATGTTTTACTCATTTACATCTGTCTCCTCACAATCGCTATGCCTACAATGTCTACTGATTGTTACTTTCTGCTGCCTTCGGGCTATTTCTTACCAAATGTTTGTTCCCTTTGGCCAATCGAAAAATAAGTTTCCATAGTTGAAGTAAGGGAGACTCAGTTTCCAGTCTATACAACAGATGTTGCAACCTCAAACATCATTACATCCTCTCGTGGACGTTTAATACCAACAGTCTTGCTTACAACTCCAGCAAGGAAATAGATCAGTTAATAAGCTGGCCATATTTCATAATTCATTGTAATGTACCAAACGTGTAGGCTTGCATCAATTAATGTTAAAGCATAGATTGAGAGTTTGCAGATCACATCTATGGGAATAGCCGAAATCTTGGTTTTCATGATTAAGCATTTCAATTAATTGTCACCAGTTATATTTAAACTATGCCGTTCAAAGTTCCTTTATCTGACCAATTGGGTGCACCAAGACCATCAAATGACACCGACCCATTAGCATAGTGTACATCGACCTCTAACACGTTACTGGTAAACAGCTCGACTAAACATTGTTGATAAAGTTTTCGCTACAGCACCATCAAGCCTTTTCACCCAGTGTCAGTGTTTGCATCTGCCAACTTCGAACTAGTACCAACCGAAGGAAAATTTTAAGGCTTGCTCTACCAAATCATACAATAAATGTCAAACAAAACAAAGAATTTTTAAAAAGTGCTGTTAACAACAACAGAAAGTACATTATGGCACCATTATAATTATTGCGTTCTTCCTTCTGGCTGACATTCTCACAGCTCATCATCATGAAAACGACCGTCGTTCTCATCTTGGCATGCGCACTGTTCATGGTCAGCTACGTCACCGTAGAGGCCTATAAACTGAAGATCGAGCTTCGTCTGCAGAAGAGAGAAACTGAGACATTCCTGAACGATGCTCCTTATAACGTCGGAAAGAGAGACGCCGGTAAACAAAGGATTTAGTCACTCATGGCTCTGGGTTTTTCAAGTGTTTTCCTCATGCACCTTATTATTCGACTCCACACAAAAGTGTTTACATTTCCGCCATGGTGCAATATATTTCAGTATTTTGTTCACGTGATGTTCATTTGAACATTTGTCGACTAGTTTAGATATATTCGGGTTTCCTATTCAGTCAATACCAATAAATCATCAATCGTGAGTCTCACTCTGTGGTTTTTCGAAACCGAGGAGATAGCAGTGACATAAGCGGATTGGGCAAAAACCGGACGTTAATAAAGACAGGCGCCATACCGCAACTCCCAAACAACAACATTGCGCAGAATACATCAGCCTCTATAGTTTACGACTTGCGATTAATTCTTAGAAACTTCCGTTTCAAGTACTGTTTCTTATACCTTGAACAGCTCAATGATTTCTTTCCTTAGAAAACATTAATGACAGTGTAAAACGCAGAACTGTCCAATTGTATATTTACAGGTTTATGTCGTCTTTTTAATACCATTAGCTTTGTTCCTATGTAATACATGTATATTCTACTGAGGCCTGCTTAACGTTTGAACTCTAATATCATTATTACATTTCGACGCGGCTGATGTACACTGACGATAGGTAGATACTTTATCATATTTTTCCGGCATGCAGACCCTGGATCATCTGTATAAGCGTAGCTTTATGACCATATTTGGAGGACCAGAGGAAATAACTTGTCGAGAAAAAAAAACACACACACACACAAACACAGAATATGTTGGGATGAGGTATTTGGGGGTTCGACTTTACAACCGTTCAAGACATGGACAGTCTTTTAAATGTGTCCCTGCGTATGAAACAACGAAGACGAATAAGCCCATTCACCATACTGTTGAGGTTTGTTACTCAGTAGTAGAATACTGTCCTGATGTACAACCACTTTCCTGGAAGGAGTTTGGACCATTGGACCAAAGCAATCCGTTAAAATAACGATGGGATGAAATTTCAGACAATTACTGGTAAAATATGTGCTGCGCCCCTGTCAGCAAGTACCGCAGATTTGATCGATGATCCTGAACCCAATCACCTGCACTGAGCGAACTACGCAAATCACAGATCAGACCCTCAACCAGTAACAAGATATCCGAAGTATAATTCCAAACACCAGTTTCATTATTAAATTTAGCATGCCTCTAAACATATATATCTTTAGTGGAAAAAAGTTACCTGGAAGTAGAAGTATCTAACACGAAGTCAACAAGTTTAACCTTAAAAGCTCCACATTTGTACGATACATATTACCCTACAATAAAGCGAGAAAAGGCATAAAGTATCTCAGTTACACTTTTATTGCAGCTGTTCATGCAGTGGTAATATAAAAACTGCACCATGAATACACGGCCCCCAGCCCCGACATCCGTGTGCTGCTCATAAGCGACCAAGAGACCTTCAAGTCGACAATCGTGAGAGCCATTGTCAAACCTAAGATAAAAACACCTGTTTGCAAAGTGACTAAAAAGGTGAAACGTAAGAAAGACGGCATGTATAATAGCATATATGTAGTACATGGATGTTTAGGTGAATTTTGCTCCTCTATAAGGATATGATTATAACAATTCTTGGAAATAATGATTGCATTATTATGATATCTGTCCTCCTCAACAATGACAAATTTTTTCTCTAAAGGTCAGAAAATACCCTCTTTATGACGGAGTTTCTCAGAATATGCTGAGCCATAGACATAGTATGAATGTCTTAAAGCTGGAATGTAAATACAGCATTTTTTGACAAGCTGGAACTAGAACTAAATACTGGGGCATTTATTTTCTCTCCTTTTGACCAGTTTTGGGAAAACTTTCAAGTGATCAAAGATTTTCTTTACTAACCGAATCATCCAAGTAGATGTGGATGCCCGTCAACAATCCGTTCCGATAACCGGTGACACAATCAGATTCCTAAAGACATTGGATTACGATTGTCAGTAATAATGTCAGCTGTCATCAAATGTTGACATTTGTCTGTGATAAAAACAGATGATACCCAGTCACAACTGAAACCACAGGAGGAATAATCAACAGTGTATAATAGTTGTGGAATCCAGTATAATACCAAGAAAAGACTAGAATTATACGAATTATTTCATTGCTTCTTCAGTGTTAAACTATGCGTTTCAAATGTATAAAAATCTTAGCTCGTATACCTGTCATAACCACCTAAAATCTCTATCAATAAACCGACAAGAGTTAATTCCCTAACAATATTTCCCAAATGGAAAACGTTATAAATTAATAGCACAGAAATGCGTGACCCTCACATCATACAACGGATATCAGAGAAAAAATATATAACTTTGATCGTGAGATTCTGCATTCTGTACCATAATAACCAAAGATTTATTGCCAAACCCAAGTGTTAGAGTTGTGTGATTATGTGCTTTTTAAAAAGCAGTATGGTGTCATACGCTTACTAGAAATGTCTTCGAATAAAACCTGTAGGTTTAAATTACCAGATTATAACCAAGGCAGATGTGAGGGGAATTACAGCAGAAGAGACAACATTTTGTTTGCGAAACAGACTTCACTACACTACACTACACTACAATTGTTACTGTTACAAAATCGTCGTCGTATTGAATCTAAGTGTCTAGTACGACATTTGTACATACCACGCATAAAGCATAAAAGAGCCATAAAGTCGATAATAGCAAGACCCATTTCCAAAACAATCTAACACAAAAGTTCTAAAATGAAAATGTAAGAAATAATACATAAATTACAAATAAATTTGCCAACATGTAAGACAGAGGCAGTGGCTTTTTTCAATGCAGAGAAACACTTGAAACGGTCAGCATTATGGTGGGAGGAAACCGGGCAGAGAAAAGCACACTTATTAAACTGCAGCCTATAGGAGTTGGTTGACCAATTGCTGTACGTGCGTACTTAACAATAATACAGAACGATACAAGTCTCTACTCAAGCCGATTATTCTGATTTTTACCTGACTGAGAATGGAACCCGTAGTGTGACTGTCCAAATGATACATCCGGGCCATATTTCACTAACAAGTCCAAGTCATAAATCTTTATCTTCCGACGTAACCCCTAGTTTTAACCAGTCGGTAGACAGTAAAGCATAGATAGTATTATTTTGTGAAACGGTCGTATGTCGTCAGTCTTAACATAATACCTGAGTCTTAGCATAGTGAAATGGGCTTGCAATAGACAGAGTGGTGTAGTTGTTCACAGACAGCGGCGGGCACATATCACGCCACTTTAAGGCAAGAAATGTAGTGTAAAGTTTGACGACGATGGAGAAACCTGGAGAGCGGTTGGTAAAACATCGATGATTGCCAAGTCACTGGCGAATTTTACGGATATGCTGGGTTGAGCAAATGGCCTTTAAACTTTTAAACCTCTGCGCCCAGAAAGTGGACCAACGTGTTTAATGAAAGATGACGGTGCCAGTAAAGTTTTCTCTTGCGTGTGACAGTGGCTTTATAAGACCCTAGTACTTATCTTTACTTCCAGTTGACACCCAAGCCCTCCGCCCTCAAATCAGGCGACAGGTCATATAAAGTTTTATGTCCCTCAGGCAAATTAGCCACACAAAATACTGCAGCAAGAGTTATATCGTCGTATTAAATAAGGTTGCGCTTCTACAGCACTGTCACTGACTTGCTAACAAACTAGACGCACGAATGCCATATCATTTTCCTCATTCATACAAACATTTTGTAGAAACAGATAGAACTTTTAGGCTGTTTATATGGAACTAATACCAAAATATGTCCACAGTTTATATCAGCAATCTGCAGCATAACATTTATATGCTGGATGATGCCAATTTTTCCACCAGAATGTTGGGAAGAAAGATATATCCCATCATGATCTATACAGTATAAAATACGGTTCTTTAACACAGAACCTGGGCCTTAGCTTGTCGCCGGACAACCACTGTGACTGGCAACAGAGGTTTAAACGCTATACAGCAGCCAACCACATGCAATGGGCAAACGTGGTAATAATCCGACCGTCTGAGGGTTAATCTATGAATTACTGCCTCAGACAATTTATCTGATTGCCTGACCATTGTCTATGATTGCATCTTGACTTGTGTCTTCACTTTATTTTGAAAGAACATGGCCTTTAATGCTTTTATGGTTATATCTGCTCTTCCTCGACTCCTATATGTTGTTTTTTCCCCCGCGATCGCTAATGGGAGCATGACCAGGGGCTGAACTATCATACAACTCAGCAGTCTGCAGGCCTAGTTCACAGTGCAAGGCCTTGATGAGAATTCATAAAGCTGTGTAAGTGGTGCAGGGATTTGTAGAGTTTGAAACTGTTAGTGAAAAAAATGGCGTCAGTTACATGAGCGCATAGATTAGTTTGGTTCAGTGAGAGACTTAGGCCTAATTATGTTGAGTTCGGGAATTTACCAGTGGGTTTCTAGAACTTTAGTCCTGAATGGACTGGGCAACAGTGGACATTCCGGAGGGACAGGATGCAGAGTTTTTTGTAGTTTTATTTCCATTAACGACGCCACTATGAATACACGTACGGAGGGACAGTCGTTCTTCATTGTGGTCCGCTCTACTTTGCACTAATGTTTGTATATAATTTTATAATTTTTTACAGTCCTTTGATTGAATGAAATATGAAATAAAAAAATAAATCTGCATTGATGTGGTGGAGTTTCTAGTAAATGACCAATAAACCCAAATTTTCATTGCCAGACAAGACAGCAATAAATATATCCTCAAAAAGTGTTGCCTAAAAATTTCTGTTTTCATGTAGGTCAGTTTCAGTAAGGCCTTATTACATGTATATATATATTCTGGTAATCTCTATATAGAAAACATAGTAGCTTGGGTTACAAAATGACCCTAGTTTATTAGATGTCTATTGCATATCTAAAAATGCCGTCGCATTGCCGTCATGATCCGATTTGGCCAGGGCACATCATTGCCGCTGCAAATTTTTTGCTAGTTTCAAGGGCTGTACCAATTACCCCTTATTTTTTTATTTCTTTATTTCTTTTTTTCTTTCTTTCTTTCTTTCTTTCTTTATTTATTTATTTATTTATTTATTTATTTATTTACTTATTTATTCATTCATTCATTTATTCTCCATGGCTCAGTCGGTTAGCGCGCTAGCGCAGCGCAATAATCCGAAGCCTCCCACCAGTGCGGTCGCTGTTCGTTCGTAAATTATTTATTTATTCATTCATTTATTTATTTCTTTATTTACACCTGTGTAGAGGCCTACATGTATATGCCAGTGTATCAATATTAATTCCAACGAAGGAAAGTCTATCTAAAAGTGACTCCACAGGGCGTACATAAGAAGTGTGTTTCGGTTTCTCCGAAACGCAACGCTTGCTTATATACATGCATTCATGAAAGTCACAATAACCATTAAACTGATTTAACCGGAGAAGCTTATCAAATCTGAACCAGGTGAGGGAATTGTTACGAAATGTAGCCTGTACCGCACAAACAATGCATTCAAAACATGATTACCACTTAGCTCGAAGAATCCGTGAATACAGAAATTCCCGCCAGCCTGCCAAACGCTACTGCAGGAGAAAGACTTCCACAGGCATGTTAATCTTAGCCGCCCCACATGCAGTCGAAGCACATTGTACTTCACGGCCCGGAAGGATGAGGGAGAGAGAGGGTGGGGAAGAAAAAGGGTCGCCTCGGCAGGAGAGGGTGGGAAGTGAAATATTTGATTAAGTATCGTCAGCTGTATGAAATGTTTGTAAAAACCAGGAAATATAACGTGCAAGAAATAATTTAGAATCAAACAAAAGTCAATATTTGTAGCACATATTAGTTTTTCAGCCCTGTAAGTTTTTTTTGGTTTCATGTGAGCGCTGTAATGTTATATTCGGCAGCTTCATTGGCTAGCCCTGGTTCGAGATTTGTCAACGGTTGGGTAGCGTTGTAAAGGGGAATATAGCGCGCATGCTTTTTGCTTTGTGTTTTTTCCCCTTCTTTTCAAGATGATAGATAACAGCGTCAAACAAAGTCCCCTTTCTACACCTCACTTAAGCCTGACAAGAATGCAAGGTTTAGTTATTTGTAGTTTAGTCATCATTCTGCAAACCTCATGCGCGTGGTTTTCCCAGCGCTTCGCTATCTGTTCTGAATCTGTCATTGTGTAGGCATATACAGTGTACGTGTACTTGTATACATGTTCCTTGAAAACGTGTTCATTGGGCAACAGTTTTGACGAATTGTTTGAAAGTTCAAATGAAGAATCTCATGGACAAATAGGGACAGGGACAATATAACAAAGTTTATAGGGCGAAAGCACACAAGTTTACGTTAGTATCCAAAAAGATAATCAAATTAACAGTCAGGGAGGGGAAGGGAAAGTGAGAGGAGGAAGGGGATGGGGTAACATATTAAAGTGGTTTCAGGTGTCTTGCTCGCACACGAGGCACATTGGGTCCGGGGTCAACTTCTGACAAGGAAGTTCTAGAATCCTCCGCTGTCTTGGTTTCTGGAACCTTGTTGTAAATTTAAGGTCACTAGCAATAATTATATTATAAATAAATTCATTTACTAAATAAATAATTAGTTCAATAAAGACACGTAATAGATAAATCTTTAAATTTCTAGCTTTGTGAATTAAGTTTTCTTGAAAGGAAATCACTGAATATATCAGTATGATTCCAATTAAGAACATTGTGCATACCAATATCCATGGTTTACGAAATTAACAAATCTTCATACTTCTATTCTTTTTCTCCTATAAAACATTATTATACAGTCCGTCTACACTAGAGCGCGGTAAGGATGAAAATCACATACAAATGTAATTGCTTGTACACCTTTTTAAATAGCTTTGTGTCCTATCAAACGGTGTAGTGTGATAGACTAACAAAACAAAGGATATTATATTGTTGTCGTTACGAAAGAACGTCTGCGCCTTACTTACCAAGTAATAATGAATATATACGTATATGTATGTTAGAGGCATTGCATGAATGAGCTGTAGCTAGCTGTATTATGGTTTTTTGGGTGTACACTGTATGGATACCATAAGTGAAAGACTTGCTGGATAGTAATTTTCCAGAGGGAGTTCCGTGGCCGAGTTTTGGGCGCCAGCGCGGCGTTATGATCCCGCGCTGTGTTTTCAAGTCCGCTTCCTCTCAGGTCGTACGTGTGAAGGTTCGCCAGCACCCTGCTGATGGTTGTGGCTTTCCTCCGGATTCTGTCCTGTTTCCTCTCACCATAATGCTGGCCGCCGTGGTATAAGTCAAATTTATAAATTATATGGCAGACTTTCTGGCTGCAGGATGAAATGCTCTGTATGTGTTATCAATAGTCGTCAAGTTGAGACAAGTTCGTCTTTTCGGGCACAACCACTCGTCCTCTCATTTAATAGGAAGAGTCCGTTACCTGCGCATGAGCCTAAAATCTCTTATAAGGACTTTGCTACTAATTCTCGTAAATATTATACCTTTGGGATTTCTTTGCTATTGTTATTCCAAATGTAGACAAAAAACATCGTGTCAGTGAATGTCTAACTTCGGCATTTTAACCTTGCTGAATCTTGTTTGTTGTGGCAAACTATGGACTTGTCAAGACGTTTCAATCACTTAAGTGATACGGAAATCTGATGCTTCCGCTGGCCTACATTCTGGTTTAAGCTACATATACATGTACCTATAACTGAATCGCTACTTTTGAACGTTTTCATTACTTTCGGACATGAGCTCTGAGTTTCGCTAATTGCAGAATATATCCTGTGCTAATGACTGGAGCCCAGCGAAAATGCCATATCGGCAGTTGATTTATTTGGTTGTTGTTTAAGGTCAAAAAATTTTCACATACAAGAGGCGGGCAGTTTTGAAATTGAACTGAGGCAAACCGCGGGGTGTTCGACTTATATAAATAACAGAATTTTGACCAGCTACTGACGAGCTTTTCAGTGTGTGACGTACGGACATGCAAAGCATAGTTGCGGACGACAAGCGGTATGCAGTGACAGGTTAAGTGTTCAAATGGTCACAAGAGCCTCGGCGATCGCCTATTGTCATAATGTCCCGCAAACATGCAGTGACAGCGCCAGGATCTATATAGACTCTGACCAAGACCGGGTTTTGGGAGCCAATACTGTCAGATTCCTAACAGGTAAAAAAAAGAAAAAAAAATGTGAAAAACGCATTACGGGCCTTGTAGATTTCAGAATGAACACACCGGTACTGCCTTTGCATTTGAATATCGAGTTCCTAGTTGATTCACACCTCCATATCCCCCACCCCCGCCTCAGCCTCGGACACACCAGCAATCTCTCTGTCCGAGACGGCTGTCATTCCTTTAACATCAACAGTTTTTAGGATTTTGACGATATATTAGACGTGATTTACTTGTTGGAGGCCAGGTGAGTTAACTACCAATAAAAGGCGTGTCCCGAAATTTGCAAATGAATTAATGACGAACTTTGTTCGTCATTTTGGTGCTTTTCTCCCGTTCTATTTTAAGACGGTTGTGTGGTGAAATACTTTTATTTTTCAAAGGTTGAAACTTTGCACATAAAATAGCTAGCTAATAATCGGTTCCACAAGTTTTTGACATCTTTTCTAGTTTTAAAGATATTAAGAAAAGAATACAAAATGTTTCAAAAACTTATTAAATTTTTGACATTTAAAATTTTAAATGATGACTCAGAAACAATCCAAAATGAATATTACAAATTTTATTTAGTTGAATCAGTAAGCTATCCACCTGTCCAAGAAAAATTTGAAAAATTTGAAAATTGGCGAAAACAAAGCATTTTGAAAAGAACTCTGACTTTTTTTCAAGCCATTTTTGAAATCAGCAATCGTGTAGCTTTTAGAAATATATATACATATGGTCATACTTGACCAATATTTTGGGCTACACTAGGCAAAATGTCAAATTTTGCATACGAAAGTTGTAGTATTCTTATATTTAATTGACTGGTGCTTTACGCCGTACTCAAGGACATTTCTCTTTGACCAAAGGCGACCTTCATCATGGTAAGGGGAGCATCCTTATAAGCATTTGGCACTACTACTTTGTTAAATACTATTGCATTCTCGTCTACATGTGGACAAACGGATTTTACAAGAATTCAACAACAAGAATTTCACCAGAAAAGCATAAATTATTGACACACTCAGAAATAAAGTGCAACAAAATTATGTGAAACACAATTACAGAAAGTTTTGAAAAAAAAAACTTATATGGCTGTTTTATGTTCTTGAATAAGCACCATATGTTATGATTATATACATTATAGTCACATTGAAAAGATATCTTTTAAAAGGAATACAAACGAGTTTGCCGATAGTTGTCACTCGGAAGAGAAATTGTATATAGGTTAATTCTATCAAACTGAGCCCGTGTCGGAATTAATGAAAATCATCTTAGTATAGTTTAGTTTAGGTAAGTTTATTCACCTATTCTCATGTAGACAGCAAGGTCCCTGTACAGAGATGATAACAAATGTGATAACACATATGAAAGACTAAGGTGAAAACAAAATGAAGGATGTTTGCAAGCAAAATTGAATTTGTACAGATTCATATTTCTTAAATTAAAAAGAAACATGACATCGCCAAGAGGCACAAAAAGCGGAATAGAAGACACGCTAAAAGAGCAAGTCTCTGCCTGTGGTTTTAAAACGTTGAACGCCGTTAAAGACATGGATATGTGACATGGAATTAAGTTTATTAAATAAATTCTGAGGTCTGATTAAAACATTTGTTTTCCGCAGCAACAAACAACCTGAGGTTGAGTTAAACACGTATTTTGAGATAGATTCGCGGACAGATGCTCTGTAAAATACTTTGCTTGTTAAATATATACAATTGCAATGTATATTGTCTTGTGTAGCTGTGACTGACTGACATGGGCGTGGTTGTCTCTCCGCTGACGATCTGCCAACGAATAATACTTTAGACAGCGGTTCGCAGTTAGCGGTTAGCTATTCAAGAGGGCCAGTCATTATTTAGATAAAGATATAATAGGCGATATCTCCATTAATACTCCACATAAAAGCTTCAAATAATAATCAAACTTCCCACGGGCTATCACCTGATGTACATAGTTCCCAATTTCAACACCAGGGGGCGCCTGTGCGAATAACTGTCTGAATAATACTAAATATACACACTTGAAATTAGTCTAGTAAACAAACTTCATACAGGCTGCCACGTGATGTACGTAGTTCCCAATTCCAACTCGGGGGACTTACGGGCTATCACCTGATGCACATAGTTCTCAATTTGAAGCCTATATATTTAGCGTTAAGAAAGATACAGAGTAGACAGTTATTGACAATTATTCGCAGAGGCGCCCTCTGGTGTGGAAATTGGGAACTATGTAGGCCTACATCAGGTTATGGCCTATATAAAGTTTGTTTACGAGACTAAATTTGAAGCCCGTATGTGTAGTATAAATGAAGATAGACAGAGTGGAGTGGACAGTTATTAAGACAGTTATTCGCAGATGCCAGTACATCCCGTGCGAAGTTTTGTTTACCAAACTAAATTTGAAGCCTGTATGTGTAGTGTTAGGAGATGTACACAGTTATTCCGACAGGTATTCGCATAGGCGCCCCATGGTGTTGAAATTGGGAACTATGAACAACGGGGGATAGGCTGAGTGAAGTTTTTTTACCAGACTAAATTTGAAGTCTATGTGTTTAGTATTAAAGGAGATACAGAGTTGACAGTTGTTCAGACAGTTATTCGCACAGGCGCCCCCTGGTGTTGAAATTGGGAACTATGTACTTCATGTGATAGCCCGTGTGAAGTTGTTTGCTAGATCAAATTTGCAGCCTGTGTATATAGTATTAATGGAGATATTGGCTATTATATCTTTATCGAAATAAAGTCTGGTCCCTTTGAACAGCTAACAGCTAACTGCGAGCTGCTGTCTAAAGTATTGTATCTGATGTCTCAACTGACTAGTGAATGACATCCACACAAAACAACAGAAATCATATTCGTTATCTCCGACACTGACTCAGCTTGCCAGAACCAAACAGCATTTCTCTCTCGAGCCTCAACGAGAGTCAAGGAATTTTGTTTATCACGCTTGTCAGATGAAAATATCATTCGTGCTACCACCAAAGTGCCCCGAAGGCAATCGTGTGTAGGCAGTTTTCTTCTCTGTATGTGTTATAATATATATAGGCCTAATAAAAAGAGAGGGTGCCTATTCACAACATACAGCATAGCCACTTAGGCAGATGCAGTCATTTCCACTCAGTTTCAGATTTTATTTATTTACTTATCTTTTCAATACTTTTTGTTTAATTCTCCATTACACAATTTTGTTGAACTTCATTTCTGTGTGCCAGTCAGTTGTGCTTTTCTTGTGAAGCTGTGGTTTAAATTCAGTTTGTCCAAATGAAGACTAATTTAGAAATGATATTTAACAATCTATCTCTGGGGCATTTTTATCGCGATTTCCCCGTCAATCAGCTGTCTAGGCATACATGAACTACCCCTAAACACATCACTATACCTTATAGACATGTATCACAGACCACGAGGCATCTCGCCGAGCGCTGCCTTATTATTTTACAAATTCCATCATCGAATTTTAAAGGTGTACACGTGCGGAACCCATGGAGTTAGCCACTTGTCTATTATTGCGGAACGGATTATTCAAACTTTGAGTTTGTAAACGAAGTAGGGGTGTTTGTTGGTTTTCCCGCATTTTATTTCAGTTTCCATTTAAAAATAATTTACAACCATGAACATCTCATGGAGAAAAAATGTTGGCATAAAGGTTTTAGTGTATAAAAATTAATTATCGACGTATTCAAAACTATTGACGCCAACAAGAGTCGGTAGTTCCCGAGGGAGGGGTCAGTTCCAACGTTACACATAAAGAGAATCAATATCGTGTCAGCATGTGGACCAATTTACTGTAAATGCTTTTGTGCGCTAAATGTCACTAGTTTTACAGGAATTTCCCTATTTCACAGAAGAGAACCTTTAATGTAGATCTCTATGATTTGTGACAGCAGATCAGTTTTCACAGCTCCTGGGCTAACATCGTGTTTTACATTGTGTTTATGGTTCCATTGAGTGCCAAAGCAAGGTTGACTCCACCGTGTGACGGACATATTGTAAAAACTTCGTATGTATTGGTGGATAAATAAAAATGAATGTTAATATATTTTAGGAATGACAGAATATGTCATACTTTAAGACACCTTCAAAATTTCCATTTTTGAATTGTAACTTTTTCCTGTCAGTCATTTGTATCATCATAATGAGTTTTACCAGTTTTGAAAAAAATATACGAAACTATACGAATAGTATTATTACATATCAGAAAATAAAAGAAAGAGTTTTGATTGAGTTAAATCATGAGTCAACCAGAGTAGCGTTTGTGCTTAAGCGACTATATAACATGCTGTGAATGGACACAATCTGTTATGATTATATAGCATAACCGGCAGAGAAACACGTTGTGGAGCGGCAACGGCTTCGTTTGAGAACAGCGACTTCGTTGTACGTTAGGATAAACATGAATGATATTTTCATCTGACAGGCTTGATAATCTTGCATATTTTCAAATAAAATCCCTTGACGGAGGCTGTGGCTGGAGGGAGAAATGCAATGTGACTTAGTTGTGGAAAACTTAGTCAGCCTCGGAGCCGACGAAAATTATCTCCCTTGTTTTATGTGGTTGTCATTCACTCGCCTGTCGGAGAGAATAACTCCGCTCTCGAAGAGTCAGTTATGAAGGAGATCACTATTATAGGTTCTGAGAACTCCAAATTTACACACAAAACAATTATATTTATTGTGAAAAGTAAGAAATTTAGAGCGAATACGCTTGTTGGAAGATCCTTAGCACACTAGGTTTTGTAGTTGGAATTTGTGACGAGGATTGAAATCTTACTCCTGCACACAGATCTAACAAATGTTACAAGGCCGGTATATTGATACTCAAGACATGATAATCAACGTCGTCAAAATTAACACTATATGTCTTATCCTAAAGTGGCTTGATATGGACCCGTTGTTGTCTTTGAACAACTATACATCTGTATATATTGGAACCCCATGTCACTAAGCTAAGGCTCAGGTTCTGTGTTAAGACTTAAGCGTTGCACAAAACAATATCGATGCATCAATGGTTGGGTTACTAAAGAATAGGAAGACGGGTTCTTTTATCACTTGCAGGCTTTCCTGAAATAGGTCAAAAGGGGAGAAAATAAATGCCGCAGTACTTAGTTCTAGTTCCAGCTTGTCCAAAAAATGTTGTATTTACATTCCAACATTCATACTATGTCTACGGCGTAGCATGTTCTGAGAGATTCCGTTAAACAGTGGGTATTTTCTGACCTTCAGAGAAAAAAATTGCTCATCGTTGCCGTGGCCAAATATCCTAATAATATAAATATTTATTTTCAAGAAGTGTTACAGTAATAGTCTTACAGAGGAGCCAATTTCATCTAAAACACAATAAATGTACCACATGTTTGTTATTATACATGCAGTCTCTCTTGTGCTTTATATTTAGATGCTTTTTAGTCACTTTGCCAACAGGTGTTTTTATCTCAGTTTTGACATTGGGTCTCTTCGTCGCTTATGAGCACTACACGGATGTCGAAGCTGGGGGCCGTGTATTCATGGTGCAATTTTTATATCACCACTGCATGAACAGCTGCAATAAAAGTGCAACTGAGATACTTTATACCTTTTCGCGCTTTATGGCAGTGTATTGTGTATAGTACGAATGTGGAGCTTATAAATTTAAACTTGTGGACTTCATGCTGGACACTTCTACTTCCATGTAGCCATCCCTCGCTAAGAAAATATATATTTTTACAGACTGTGATGTTAAACTTAATAATGAAACTGGTGTTTGTTAATTATACTTTGGATTATGTTTTACTGGGTGAGTGCGTGAAATGTGATTTGCATAGTTCGCTTAGTGCCGGTGATTGGGTCCAGGATCATCGATCAAATCTGCGGTACTTGCTGACAGGGGCAGAATTGATATTTTCCCAGTAATTGTCTAAAATTCGATCCCATCGTTATCCCATCGTTATCCCATCGTTTAATGAATTGCTTTGGCCCAATGTTTCAAACTCCTTCCAGCAAAGTGGTTGTACACCGGGCCAGTATTCTACTACTAAATACAAACTGCTACAATATAGTGAATGGGCTTATTGAGCTTCGTTTTTTAATGCGCCACGACACGTTTAAAAGACTATAATTTTTTTGGAGCGGTTGTCTAATAGAACGGCTGGGAAGATGTGCTTTTCATTTTGTCTAAGAGTCATATTTCAGTCACCTCTGTATAAAATCGATCTCCAAAATAGCTGTTATTTCCCTTAGTTCTGTATACCCGAAAAATATGATAAAGTATCTACTTATCGTCAGTGGACATCAGCCGGGTCGGGATGCAATAATAATACTAGAGTCCATACGTTAAGTAGTCCTTAACAGAAGATATTACATAGAAACAAGGTTAAATGTATGAAAAAAAACGACATAAAGCTGTAAATATACAATTGCAAATGTCTTTATTGAGTTCTGCGTTTTACGCTGTCATTAATGTTTTCTAAGCAAGGAAACCATTGAGCTGTTCAATCAGGACTTAAAAGGTAACTTTGCAAGAATTAATCGGAACTGGTAAACTATTTATAGAAGCTGATGTCTTCTGCGCCATGTTGTTATTTTTGTTGTTGAACGGCCGGTTTTTGCCTAACCGTCATCTTCAGTGTCTTCTTCAGTCTCTTCTGATGTCTCTTCTGTTGTCTCGTCTGTCTCTTCTTCTTGCTCTTCTGTCTCTTCTGTCTGCTCTTCTGTCTCCTCTTCTGTCTCCTCTTCTGTCCCTTCTCCTGTCTCCTCTTCGTTCTCACCGTTTTCGCCTTCCTCTACAGCGCAGGAAACATAAAAGAGTACAACTTTATAAGACATGCACAACGGGATGTGGATAAAAAAAAGCATAGAGTGATAGCCACAACTGATGATTAGTTGGTATTGACTGAATGGGAAAACATAACAACCCATGGAAATACAATGATCGTTAATATATAAAGGGAAAATGCATATAAATGTGCTAAATCGTATTCAATACAGCATCCCAGGGTTTGCAAAGAATTCTTTTTCGAAACACTGTAATGTTATGATCAAGTTACCGGAAGGAAAGCAGTTTGAAAAGAGAAAAACACAAAACAGAGCGGTAGAGGAATTGCATCTAATGTAAAGAAAGTAAACTTGCAAGAAAGAACAGCGTTAATTGGTCCCGCATATATCTAATCTGGTCGACAAATGTTCAAATGCATATCACGTGAACAAAATACTGAAATAAAGTACACCATAGCGGAAATGTGAACACTTTTGTGTGGGTTGTAAAAATAAGGTGCATGAGGAAAACGTCTGGAAACCAAAGAGCCATGAGTGATTAAAATCGATTCCTTACCGTTTTCTCTCTTTTGGATGTTATGAGGAGCATCGTTCAGGAATGTCTCAGCCTCTCTCTTCTGCAGACGAAACTCGTCCTTCAGTTTACCGGCCTCTACGGTGACGTAGCTGACCATGAACAGTGCGCATGCCATGATGAGATCGACGGCCGTCTTCATGATGATGAGCTGTGAGAATATCAAACAGAAGGACGAACGTAATAATTATAATGGTGTCAAAATGTGCTTTCTGTTGTTCTTAAAAGCGCTTTTTAAAAATTCTTTTCGTCTTGGTGTTTTTCCCTTTGATTGTATGATTTGGTAGAGCAAACCTTAAAGTTTTCTTTTGGTTGGTACTAGCTGGAAGTTGGGCAGATGCAAGCACTGACACGTTGTGAAAAGCCTTGATGGTGCTCTAGTTAAAACTTTATCAGCAATGTTTGGTCGAGATGTTTACCAGTAACGTGTTAGAGATCGGTGCACACTATGCTAACTTGTCCGAATACACCCCATTGATCAGATAAAAGAACTTTGAACAACATAGCTCAAGTAACACTAGTGAAAATTAATTGAAATGCTTAATCCTGAAAACCTGGATTACAGCTATTCTCATAGATGTGATCTGCAAACGCGCAATCTATGCTTTGAAATTAATTGATGCAACCCTACATCTTTCGTACATTACCATGAATTATGAAATCTGGCCAGCTTATTAACTTACCTACTTCGATGCTGGAGTTGGAAGCAAGACTGTTGGTATTAAACGTCCACGAGAGGATGGAATGTTGTATGAGATGGGAATGTCTGCTTTTATACGCTGCAAACTGCGTTTCAATTAGTTCCACTATGGCAGCTGACTTTCCCATTGGCCAAAGGAGAAAAACCTAAAAAATGGCAACAAATAACTGAAAGGCAAAAGAAAGAAACAGCCGGTAGGCATTGTAGGTTCAGCGATTGTGAGGAGACAGATGTAAATGAGTAAAACATAGTAGAGAAAAGGTATATGCGCAGTTACCTTTACTGAGGCGAAGGCAGCCGTATAAGCAGCCAGACTCAGTCACTCAGAGAGATGCGTTTGAGCTTTAACTGGTCTTGAGATAGTTTAACTCACATACATTCCCGTAAATGATTCGGGTCTATGGATTGTGGTCTTATAATTTGTTTGATGAGGTGTTTTTAGATAGCTTATAATGATTGAATAATACATAGAATAGTGTATACACCTAATATGCTGAAGATCTTGAGAAAGTGCACTTGAGGTGATGCTTCGTAACATTTTGTTTTACAAAGAGTTTTATCTGTAAATTTACACCATTATATTGCATATATAAGTACATGTACTTGAAAGGAATATCTTACCTAAAATCACCACAGATTAACACTGAAATAGTTAAATAAACAATATAAATGAATAAATCAATCAATCAGTCAGTCAAGAAATATGTGAGTAAATAAACAAAAGAACCGTATTTTATACTGTATAGATCATGATGGGATATATCTTTCTTCCCAACATTCTGGTGGAAAAATTGGCATCATCCAGCATATAAATGTTATGCTGCAGATTGCTGATATAAACTGTGGACATATTTTGGTATTAGTTCCATATAAACAGCCTAAAAGTTCTATCTGTTTCTACAAAATGTTTGTATGAATGAAGAAAATGATATGGCATTCGTGTGTCTAGTTTGTTAGCAAGTCAGTGACAGTGCTGTAGAAGCGCAGCCTTATTTAATACGACGATATAACTCTTGCTGCAGTATTTTGTGTGGCAAATTTGCCTGACGGACATAAAACTTTATATGACCTGTCGCCTGATTTGAGGGCGGAGGGCTTGGGTGTCAACTGGAAGTAAAGATAAGTACCAGGGTCTTATAAAGCCACTGTCACACACAAGAGAAAACTTTACTGGCAACGTCATCTTTCATTAAAAACATTGGTCCACTTTCTGGGCGCAGAGGTTTAAAAGTTTAAAGGCCATTTGCTCAACCCAGCATGTCCGTAAAATTCGCCAGTGACTTGGTAATCATCGATGTTTTACCCACCGCTCTCCAGGTTTCTCCATCGTCGTCAAACTTTACACTACATTTCTTGCCTTAAAGTGGCGTGATATGTGCCCGCCGCTGTCTGTGAACAACTACACCACTCAATCTATTGCAAGCCCATTTCACTATGCTAAGACTCAGGTATTATGTTAAGACTGACGACATAC
This sequence comes from Acanthopleura granulata, assembly GCA_016165875.1. NCBI lineage: Eukaryota > Metazoa > Mollusca > Polyplacophora > Chitonida > Chitonidae > Acanthopleura > Acanthopleura granulata. The sequence goes on along the minus strand of JABBOT010000080.1, from coordinate 46,196,027 downwards.
GACCGTTTCACAAAATAATACTATCTATGCTTTACTGTCTACCGAGTGGTTAAAACCAGGATTTTCGCTCGGAAGTACACTCACGTGTACACGAACCATTAATGTAGATCTCTGATTTGTCACAGCTAACGTTATATCTGACCTTATGCACGGAGAGCTCATGTTACCACGTTTTCTGTGATGAAACAAAACAAAAAATTCAGATCTACCTCTACTGGAGTAAAACTTCAGCAAAAAATAGACTAAACGCTTTAAATGAATCTAATTTTCTATCTAAAGGTGAAAAATTGAATGACGTTGTACAATAATGAAGGAAAGAAATGAATTCTGACGATTTTTTGTATAGATGTACAGTAGATTAGTTTTAACGAGTGTTTAACGAGCATTGTTGGTCTAGAAGTAAATTGGTAAGTCTTGTCTTGAAAGTAAATTTTTCAAAAGAGATTCGATTCAAAACTTTGAAAATTCACAAAAATACCGTTATTTAGCAACATGTCAACAGCATTGCTTGATGCATTTAAAGTTTTTATTCTGGAAGAATCTCTCTCAAATGTTAATTCATTTTCCGTCATTTATTAAAGATTAAAATCTTTTGCTCTGACGTACAAATTACCAGTTCGAAGCGGCCGAGGGCAGGTAATTTACGGCTCCCCCTCTCACTGATAGTACGACGTGTTTACAAAGCTGGTGTTGGCGTATGAGAAGTCTTAGGTTCCTTGACAACCACATTGTCTTCACCAATATCTTGTGCACACCTGTAAGTCACATCAGTTAGCAAAAGTTAGTCATTAACTTGTCAATGGCAGGTGGTTTACCCCGAGCAATCTGGCTTCTCCATCAATGAAACAAATAAAACCAATAAAACAGTCACATGTGTAAATGAAATATTCTCGTGTGTGACTTCAAAATGAATACTAAATATAAACCAGTGTCTTGCTAAATAAACTTGCCTTTTCCCTTTTATTATTACTTGATTTTATCTGCTCCCGTTGATATACATTCTCTCTTAGACTGACAAATCTCCAGCAATCGAGAGAGGGGCTGTGTGTATATTAACAGCCTGTGTGGTTGAAGATCTGTCAGGCTTCAAGGTGAGTTAGGCTGGTTCAGTCAACACGACAGGCTTGCAATAAAGGTTGTAGTGAATTCTCATGTTAAAGCATAACATCGTGTTTTACATAGTCTTCTGTTCAATTCTATCTTCAGTCTTCAGCTTTCTACCCACTTCGACTCAACGTGTTCCTATCTAAATAAGTGTATATGGTTCCATTGAGTGCCAGAGCAAGGTTGGCTCCACCGTGTGATGTGCATATTGTGAGAACTTCGTGCAAACCTCTTCACGGTGTAATAACATTATATTAGCATTAACATATTAACATTATATATTGGTGGATATATAAAGGTGAATATTGATATATTTCAGAAATGCTAGAATATGTTGTACTTTAAGATACCTTTAAAAGTTTCGATTATTGAATTGCAACTTTTTACCTTTGCAATCAAGCTGTCGCGAAAAATGTTTCGAGACATTGCAGTACTAAAATGTTTGAAGCCCATTGAAAACATATGAACGCTTCCTTTATTATTCCGTTTTTCATTTAATTTATTCCAATACATGATAAATGTCTGGAGTTGTGTTTCATGGAAAATATATACCCTTTATACGTACGAACATTTTCAGTCCTTACGCATGATGTGAAACCGAAAATCTTCGAAGTGTTTTTAATACACATACAAACTTCTTCTCCGCCCGTACGTGGCAAGTGGAATATTCTTGAGTACGACGTAAAACACCAATCAAATAAACAAATATACAATACACATCCATCAAGTATATGATGAAGGGAGGGCTGAACTTAGCATTCCTCAGTGGTAAACACCGAATGGTGATGGGATACAATCCAGTCAGTGCGAGAGAAGGTTTAATGATATGTTTAAAGGTCAATTGTCACATAACAAAGTTATAACAATTGTTACAGAACAAAGTACACTCTCAGTTTAAATGATGCTGAAAGAATGTAAATTTACTAAAACACTCTGTTTATCCATTAATACACCTTTTCAGTGTGCTGAAAGGATGTTACAATAATATATAGGCGAAATGGAGCTGGAATCCCTCACCATTACACCCTATAGGGTAAACATTTTTGAAAGGGATGTTGAAAAGGTGTAAATCATTCTAAAATTGGTGTTGCACTATATCGCATGTAGTCTTTCTCATAACTTTGGCTGCTTGCATTTCTTTTAAGTAGAATACGTTTAGGTGGGATTTCTTTCTTTCTCGAGCCGCTGTCATCATTTCTACATTCTCCAGCATTCACATGCGCACTCGGTATCACTGATTCAGACAATACAATGATGTGTATGTACATTTCTGGATATCTTACATGTGACAGGCTCATATTATCGAGGCTACATTCTTCTTACAGTACAAGATCTATGATATGGTAATGGCTGCCTAGCCCCTGGCAATACACTCTATTGCCATAAACGCAATTCAGGCCTCATGTAGAATCACTGTTAGCACGATTCAGTATCCTGTTGACATTACATATTCAACATTATCATTCATTTAGTGCATTATATCGGCTCGTCAGCCATCCAGCCCTGATATGGCTCACAACGTATTATATCAGCTCGTCAGGCGCCCAGACTTGTTATGGCTCACAACGTGTTATATCGGCTCGTCAGGCGCCCAGACCTGTTATGGCTCACAACGTGTTTTATCGGCTCGTCAGGCGCTCAGCCCTGATGTGGCTCGCGGCGAACTATCGACTGGTATTGCTACGCTACCTTGGCTGTAACCACTGATATTGCATTCCTGAACATTATTATTTACACTTTTGCTATAATACAGTAATTACCAAAATGTATTTTCAGTTAGAAACACACACATAAAATAATGTACACAATTGGAAAATTGGTATACAAAAGGCGTTTCACCCGGCTCTGATCACGGGCGAGATTGAAGTCGCTCGACCGCTCACTGCCTTCATACAAGCTTCCAGCCCCCAAGTCCCGTGCCAACACTCTCACCCAAGCCCTCCCCACCCCACACCCTCACACTGTTTAGCTCCCGATAACTTCGTGCCGTGGAGAAATTAATTTGCCTTTATGGTCCCCCTGCTCAAACAAAGGAAATTCCATATCTCCCTAGCATTCACGTGCGCGCTAAGTATATCGACCAACAATATTTCATTTGCTTGCGCCGTGTGTCACGAGAATCAACATAAGGGATTCTAACAGGCCAAGTGACAAAGAAACTCTTAGCCTATTTTCTACGCGATCTTTAGTGTAACCGTCTTCAGCCTTTTCACTTTTCCATGGCGTTTAAACATCCTATCTGGGATGCCACTATTAGCGCCCGCTGACGCACCTCCAACTCTCAGACATTTGGGACAAATGGTAGCAACGCCTCTATAAAAATCTCACTCAATCGGGAATATGACAGCGGTACATCAGGCTGTCTCAGCCTATAACCCTCCTGACTTCTTACCACGCCCCTGAACACATATTCACTGGAGGTGTCTTGAATATTTGCCATAGATATATACAGCTGAATGTTCTGTACCGGGCATAAATCACTGCCCGTCCTACCTATCACTACCCATGCCCCATCCATATACATATCTGTTTTAGATTTTTCAACAAATACACTCATATACGTTTCAGAAAACACATCACATCGCCGGATCGCTGGCAACTCTGGAGATCTGAAGAACCCCGCATACTCCAGTTAACACCTAATTCTCTGATCGATTAGGCTAGCCCCTCCCCTTATGCGCATCATACACTTTTTTCAATAGCTCAGGGATGATTGGGTGCTTCTTCCTCTGGGGCCTCCCTAATTTCCGTTTGGCCCCTTCCAACACATTTTTAACCAGTGGATTACTAGTGGGTGTCTGCACACCCAGCATATCATGCATATACCTAATATTATAGAATGTTGTTTTAACAGCACTTAAACACCATGACTGTTGAACAATTGTTGTGAAATATAATGCACAATACCATGGCGAAATCGGCGTCTTGTATGCCACCCCGTTGCTCTTCACGCCCTACATTCACTCATGTACTTTTTACTCGTCGCGCTCGCTCCAACCTCTGTCAATAAACTGGCCATATCACAGATTGGCATTTTCAGTCTGACCGGCTATTTCCCCGCTGTCACCCCCAGAGTTTCCACTAAAAATTGTATGGAATATGCATTATAGCTCTGCAAAATCCACGTTTAGAGCGATCATGTTAAAGTAAAGATTTGTCTTTCCAAATAAGCCACCTGCAACCCAACTGTTCTCCTTTTCGTGGCAGGTACACCCATGATTTAACCTGGGGAATGAAGTTTTCCCCTGAAGACAACATAGTCCAATAATTTGCGGAAAACCACTGTTGCACAACTAATGTTCCCCTAGTTTTGCAAGGCACCATATGCTTTGATCACTCTTGCCACCAAGTGCACAGGCGGTACTAGACAGTTCATGTCACCACTCCATTCGAGGGTAAAAGCATCAACTCTCTTTGAACTCGGATTCCAGAATCTCGAGTTAAATCCACCTAGTTTGTTATTGTAATGTGACGCAAATCTGTCGACAGCATATGGCCCCATAACTGATTTAGCCAGTCGAATACACCTGTACTGATTCACCAATCGTCATGATGCACCATTTTTCTTAAATAATCGGCACTTTCGTTCTCTGATCGTGGAATCCACTTCACTTCAATGTAAATTTGTTACCTGATACATATATCATAGATAGCCTTACCCAGTCCCTGCAGCTCGAGCTTCATGCTACCCTTCTCCACTATGCGCATAGCGTCCATGTTGTCAGTATACCATTTAACCCGCTCTGACCGAAAAATGGTCGTAAAGCTACGTGACACCAGGGCTATTGCGTGCAGCTCTCTCCATGTAAAGCTCTGCTCGACTTCAGACCCATGCCATTAACCATGGGCCATAACGCCAAGCGCCATCATACTTCTACACAATCACCACCATAACCTGTTGAACTCTCATGCGAATAAACAATTTGGAATGAGAACGATTCCCTACACAGCTGCTTGGACCTATGCAATCGAATGTTGTTACACCAGAATCTTAATTGTTCTATGCTGTCAGAGGACAGTCAATTTTTTTCATCCCACCCGATGCTTCCGCTATTTGAATCCTCAACGCTCGGATCATTAGGTGACAAACACTCCCCATGACCAGCTTGATTGAGATAATCGGGTGTGCTTAGTGTCATACACCCAGCATCTAAGCAAACTCCCAGCCACTCTGTAGATTGCCCTGGGGCCCATTCACACCTATCGACCTTCGGTACAAACCGGGCACTAGAAGATCCCGCTTAACCACAGTCCCTGCCTCTTCGCTTTAGCTTTTAGTGGGCCCAACAATGAAGCCATCATCGATAAAAATGACTTTATGACCTCACTCCACCATTTCTTCAACAACTGCCGCGTTATCTTGGTGAAAACAAAGGGGACAGTTGAAAGGCCAAAAGGTAACACCAAAAATTTATAGTAATGTTTACCATTGGCATCATTCCATGAAAACTCTAAAAATCCATTGTGCGGCTTATATATGTCAATGTGGTGATACGCAGCATGTATATCAAAGGTAACCAGCCAGCAATCTTTGGCTACATACATTAAAGCCGTCTTCCAGTCTTCATATTTTACTTACAGCTTTAGGATATGTTTGTTAAGAATGCTCAGATTAAGTATAAGCCGTTTCTTTCCAGAACTTTGAATTGACACAGACAATGGATTAACAGTATACGCTTTGTCCTTGCACTCTACAATGAGACCTTTCCTTAACAAATCTCTAATAGCGCTAGTCATAAAATCTGCATGACGTAACGCTGACCGATCTCCATGGCAAATGGTGTCAAATAGAATGGGATCTTATCCCCGTTTTCATTGACATCAATTACAAAATCAGTTGACCCTATGTCCCGTCAAAATTGACTATGTTTTTTAAGCCTTCCTCTAACTTTAATGTCCGCTGTACCTTCTTCATATTCACAATAATCGTTTGTTACTCCAGTGCTGTCGCTGGAATTATTAAAGTCATCGCCACTCTTTTTCATTACGTACTTAACTGATAGCTGTCTTGTTCTGGGTAACTGGACTGGTAGTCCTGGCTCCTCTAGGGACCTGTGGGTTGACAGCAATGAATGGGCATTCACGGCCCCAGGGATTTCCCCGCAATGAAAACAGGCGCCTGACTTCGCATAGCCCCACCTCCCCCATGGGGGCGCACTCCGACAGGGCTGGACACCAGTCGGGCTTGTCACCGAAGGTAGACTCACGCTGTTCGCTCTGCCTTGTGTTGCATGTGCTCCCTGTCCTCCGCCTCCAGGCCTGGACATTAGGTTGAACCTATCTGGTCGCTGTTTCCTTGCCTTGGTTTTCTTTACGGCTCTCCCCTCAGCACGGCTGATCCGTTTTTCATCGTCTGAATCGGTGGCCAGCTCATTCGTTACATACTGCCTCACAGTCTCCCAACCGCCTTCTGATGAATCTGCCATCTTTATGTGCTTGTTTCTGGTGGTCAGTGTTTGCACCAATTCTTCTACAACTTCATCGTCGTAGTCAGTTTTGCCATATCTGAGGCCCCACTGTACTGTCCCTAGTAGTTCCAACAAGTCGCTGTTAAAGTCAAACTCTTGCTTGTTTCCCTCTCTCTTCCACACGTGTTCCTTCTCTCTTTTGTATTTTTGGACTTCTCTGGACGTTTGGGAAAATTCTTCACTCAGACGTGCTATTTTAGCATCAATTGCCGCCTAGATCTCGCGTTTGGAAGAATCAATATTGCTTAGAATTTCGTCCAGCTTATTTTTCACCTATTGATCTTCCGAGTCATATTGTGTGAGGTGGAATAGTTGTACTACCGGAAAGGTGGAAAATGGCATACAAACGGCGTTTCAAGCGGCTCGGATAACGGACGAGATTGAAGTTGCTCTATTGCACACAAGCTTTCAACCCGGAAACCCCGTGCTAAGACTTTCACCCAAGCTCTCCCCATCCCACACGCTCACACTTCTTCGCTCGCGATAACTTCGTGCCTTGGAGAAATTAATTTGCCTTTTTATTCTCCCTGCTCAAGCATAGGAAATTCCATTTTCTTTGGGGATCACACCATTCATGTATTCATGAATGTGTACGGTTTTCCTTACCCGTATCGCATATATTCGCCCATATGAACACTTGTGTGATGAAACAACAGCCCATAACATTTTACAGTGTTGGCTTTCTGTGGCTAAAGCTGATTTAAATATGTTTTTAGCTTTCATCACACGGGTGTAGAAGTTGCATTAAAAGGGTGTTCTGTGGTGATGAACACTCATGTCACTCCTTACAAGAGACAAAAGCATATTGTTGGAGTTTAAAAGATGCTTATCTGTTTTTAAAAGGGCATTAACTGACACGAAACACCCTTTCGACATCCTAACAACCTCCAAGCAATATCTGAAGGTGTTACAAAGCTGTCAAGCTAAAGTTGAAAGGATGCTTATTTAAAACAACACCTTTTCGGCATCTTAAAAAAGGCTGAGGCTACCTGTTGCATGTCATAAGGGTTTGTACCGAGGTGTTAACCAGTGAAACAAACCTGGAACCACATTGGTAATACAGACTACATTGTGGTGTTAGGGCCCGCGCTTTAGATCACTCAGCGACTGGGGAATCAAATAAATCCCGTTATTTAGGATAATACATCATCAGAATTTGTTCTTCGTTTCTTTGTTTAGCTTCTGTCTCTCATGACAATGTACATAGCCTCAGATGTAGGCTATATTTTATCTTGTTTGATCATCATTGGTTTGATTATTGATCTGATAGGAAAAAGTTTGGTGTCCTGTATAGACCGCTATTGATCCAAATGGAGCTGAACTCTGGTAACCTTATGTTCTTATAAATTTTGCACCGATGTTTAGTACATACACTTAGACATATTCATATTTGTAAGATGTAAGACAACAGTTTTGGCCATCGTGCTCTGCAGCTAAACCCTATATATTCTAACAACAGAGTTAAAGCCAGCCAGCTTTTGAAGTTATTTGTCGTAAAGTAAATGAGGCCCAAATCCGCGTGTTCCTATGTATGCTGTTCTTTGCAATTGATTTCATTGCAAACCCGTCTAATGTCCAGTCATAAATTCATTTAGCCCATATGTGGCGGGTAGATGGTTACGCGCAGTCAGCATGGGACCGATTCCCGTGTACATTTAAAGCTGTATAGTCAGGCACACATTGTAACACGTAGCAGTATGTAATGTGAAACACTGGCGACGTTGGTGACCTGTCCACAGACCATTGCTAATTGGATAAATGAGAATCAATTTGTATAAAATTACTTATTAGGATTCCCGGAGAATAAAAATCATTGCCTGATATGATGAGAGAAATAGCAAAGAAACAATGGAGAGAGAACCATCGTTCGAAGCCACGGATTTTCTCCTTGGAGTGGATAGACTATTGGTCACCCATTGGTTGTCTTACGTGAGATGTGCATCCAAAGTGTACAACACAACTGCAGCGTTGGGAATACCAATATTTTGTATGGAATTACTTTACTCTAGGCCAACTGTAGTTAGGACAATAATCATACGAAGTATGGAACAAGTTAACATTCTGCATAGAAATGGAAAAAAAGTACGCGAAAGACTGATTCTAAACACACACATACATGTTCAACGTTGGTGACACTTACATTCATTTTGATGGAAGACAAAAGTACATTATCCTGCAGAATAAGTCTTATTGTTTATATTTTATCGAGGCATGTCTCTCAAATGCTTTTAACGTTTATTATGAGATTAAGCAAACTTTACTCTAGATTTTCCGTGAAAACGCCACATATTTTACCATTTTAGACGAAACATTTTGTGTACAGCCTCTTTTGATTTATTTAACTTGGGGGATGTTTCATTACAACAGTGAGATGGAATTTTATAAGGCGAAAGTCTTATGTATAGTGTCTTTGAGTAAACGTCATTTGGGTTTACTACCACTACTGCTGTTTTAGTATGTCATCCATGATGGGTTAACTCTGGACAGACTCTAAGGAGTGAGCTTGGGGCAGAAAGCAGATGCAAATACAGATGTACATGTATACCATTTAAATGGAGCAACAAGATAATTTTCTACATTAGCCTCATGTTGTTTACATTCTGAATGGTATGTAAACCATTTTAAATTGGAGAATGCACCCTTTCTAAACAGTGTAAATGCCTGTTGGTCTGCAAACATTTCTGAAAGGCGTTAATTCATACCTTTTGAAACATGTTACTTTGCACATTCTCCAAAAGGGGTTATTTTGCAACATTTTAGAACGGTGTCTGTTCATACTTTTTCTGAAAGGTGTTTATCCACACCCTTTCCAAAGAGTGCTCATCTACACCCTTTCCAAAGGGTGCAAATTCACCACCTTTCCATGAGGTGTAAATCTACACCCTTTCCAAAGATTGTTAATTCACACCCTTTCCAAAGAGTGTTAAATCACACCCTTTCTAAAAGGTGTGAATATACACCTTTTAGAAAATGTATCAATTCGCACCCTTTCCATAGGGTGTTAATCTACACCCTTTCAAAAGGGTGTTAACTCACACTCTTTTCAAAAGGTGTTAATCTACACCTGTTCTCACCCTTTTCTTAATTCATACTCTTTCTTATGATGTTTGTTCAAACCCTTTTCGAGGGTATAAACTTACACCTAATTGAGTGTGTGTCCAGGGACAAACCATTTACACACATTATGGGTGTATATTTTAGCTAATAGTGCACTGATTTTGTGAGAATAAATGAGAACATGCTGAATTTTGAACATTCTGCTCCCAAATACCATCCTTGTTATGTTATCATATTAACCGTAACATGTTTCATGGGTATTGTATTTTGTAAAATTTTTCTTGACAGCAAATGTATATATTTAAGATCACTTTACTTTCCGAAAAACGACAGAGAGACAATTTTCTCAACTGATGAAAATATTACTGATATGTTGATGGCCATTTTTGTTATGCTAACAGAAGCAGAAGTCAGGTGAAAATTCACAGCTTAGTGTTAAAAACTTTTTAGGGACACATGTTCCAAGCGTTTGTGCATTTTTATCGTGTGTGGATACATTAAGAGTTATCAACATATGCCGTTCTTATTTTAATTTCTAGTCCAAGACTTTTTGCCTCTTGGATGTTCAAGCTCTTTTGTTGTCCATTTGCTTCTTGTATAGCTTGACGGACCTCAGTCAACTGACGGAAAGGTGGCCTGGATGTTATCTGCCGGAGGGACGAATCGTCAGCCAGACGTGACCAGAGGTAAGTATAAAACAGATGCTGCGGTCACATCCAACATTCTTCTGGGAACGATTCCAGTCACGAGTACAGACGACGTGAGTGTATCAGACTTAGCAAGTATAATGGCACTTCTTCCCTTTTATATAATCTATTATCCTGGATCCAGGTAATGTTGAAGTTGTTGATCACCATAAAAAATCTGGCCGTGACTTAGTGTAAAGTGTATCACATCCAGATGTTGGCAAGTGCGAGTTTCTATAGTTAACTACTCTCACTGTTAGGTGCACATTGGTGACAAAGGCTGGAGACAACACTTTTTAATTAGCCTTCAGCACCATTTGTCTTTTGCCAATATAACGTGCAAAATCTGAAGATGAAACGTAAAAAAATTAGCCAGCAACTTGCCAAAGGTCTGTGGTTTACAACGTGTAGCCCTATTGTGGTTTCCTTTATCCGTAATACAGACGGCTATCGCGTACATCAAACTAATTAGTGTTACTGTTTAAGTTGTTAAAGTTTTATTGATGTCATTATTTAATGTCTCCATTAAGCTTATTAATGATATTTAATCACTCAGTTATCCAATGCCTGTCAGTAACTTATTCAGTCAGTTAATATTTCATCTGTGACTTCAGTCATATTTCGGGTTCTCATCATGAATACAGCCGTCATGATTACCTTGGCGTGGGCACTGCTCATTTTAAGTCCCGTGACCGTAGAGGCCGGTAAGCCGAAGAGCGAGCAGACGACAGTGGCTGAGAAATTCTTAAAGGATGCTGCCTATAATATCGAAAACAGAGGCACCGGTGAGCGACGGAAATACTCCCCTGTGACTCTATGGTTTCCACAGTTGCGCTATTCAACTATACCTTATTAATAGGCGTCTTAGCATGTTTTAGTCACCTGACAGGCATTTGAACTCTTGCTGAACAGTTCATACCAGCGTGTGTTCTGTTAGCACTGCCTCTGAAAAGATTACTTCGATTACTGTAATCTATGCCTTGAAATTATCCACTGGAGTATACGTGTTATGTTTAATGCAAAGTTTCATGCGCAGTATATTTGTATGAAAATGGCCTCAGTTATACTTCAACGGTTATGTTGAAACTTTTGCAAAATATTTCTGCGAAATGGAATATATTGAGCATAGTTGTTGTATATAAATCTTTCTCTTTTTCATTCTGACGCTCATGGCATTACCTGGTATGGTTAGATTTCTCGTTCAATCCGTACTCATAAATCGTCCTATTTTGTTACAAATCTGTAATAACAACTGTTGTAGGCTGAAACATTTTTGTTTCATGATGTTGTATATATTCTTTTTAACGGAACACTGGAGCAGTGTTTTATCAACCGGGATTCATTGTTTTGATTCTCCCTTGTAAACGTTTACGATTCTTTATATTTAACAATCCTCGATATCAATGTCAATCGTTAAAACTCTATAATAATATTTCAGATTTGAAGTCTTCATCTTCTGTCGTCTTTTAGCCTGAGACATCCAGCCTGCCACATGTATGAGCACATTTGTCAAGATCAGAAGCATTATCGGTGCTATAATCTGATACATTTCAAGATCAGTTTTGTCTTTTTGGTGATGGCTTGGATCATGGGGAATGTGTGGTGTATAGGTGATGTTTTGTGGGCAAAGGAAACCGGACAGAGCCCCGCGGAAAACCCATGACCATCGGCAGTTTGTTGGCAAACCTTCCCACGTACAGCCATAATATACTTGTGTGAAATAGAACCACTACTTTTATTCAAGGATATTTTAAATTGAAATAATTTAACAATTTAATTTACGCCTTTATATCGCTGCATAGCCAGGAGCATAGAACCATGAGGTGGTCTGTTCATTTTCCATTTAAAACCCAACTCAACCCAATTCGACCACTTTGCGTCACGTTCTCAGCGCTAGAGTATGTACCATAGCGTGTATGTCGGCCATATGGTGTATATCAGTCGGAGACTGTAACCAACTCCGCACTACCATTTAAATTGAGTCTCGTCTTAAGCCTTCGTGTGTGCCGAGCTTATAAGATCTCAGGCCAGGAGACGGTGCACTCGCTTATCGGAGAGATCAATTAAATACCTAGGAACATGGCTATGTCTTGAGAAATGAGTTCACCAAGTGAAATTCGGCTGTTGTGTTATTTGCTTCGTTGATTGTTGTATCACTCAACATGAAATTTATCCCTGTAGCCATTTTTATGGCTGGAGGACACAGGTAAGTTTAGAAAAGGTGTAAATGTAAACAGTTTTTATACATGGACTGTTTAATTTTGCTCTCATAACCCCAGTGGACAAAGCGTGGTAAAATACTGTGCCAAGCCGTCGCTCATTTCAGTTTTTTGGGAGCGTAAACCTGCGGCATAAAGACTACATGATAAGTAACTACCGACATATTGTTGGGATAATAGCAACACTGTCAAACACAACTGCCATACATGATACACGTATGCTTGCATATGATGTACAACAGATTTTCAAGCCAAAACAGTAGAAACACTAAGTTATTGTATAGAAAACCTTATTTGTGGTGTGAATTGTTTTTTGAATGACTCCTCAAAGCAGCATATATGTTTGTACAAGTAAGCGTATATTTCCGTGCATGTATATATTAAGGACTAAGGATGGCAAGACCGATGTCAAATTGGTGGGGCAATTTATGATGTCCAGTCCGCTTACTATATGTTGCACTTCCTACCAGTATGTGTCAATATATATTACAGACAATGCCTGATGCCTAAAAACAGGAACTTCCATTACTTCGTTGAACTTTTTATACAGTTTATTTATTTATTTATGTATTGATTTTTTTGATTGATGTTTTACGCTGTACTCAAGAATATTGCCCTTATACGACAGTGGTGATACGGGTTTTTTTCGAGTGGGGGGATAATGTTACGAGGCACATGTCGTGATTACATGTGTCCGGGTTAGGAACCGCGTAAGTTTAAGGCCCACACAACGTGATTAAATTCACGGTCGGGTATAAGTTCGTTTTTCTTGGCTGATTGTCCAGATGGACAATGCTACATCATGGCCCAAGCTGAAATTCCCACAGATGGGTCACTTTGAAACAAACCACGTTCTGCTACCAATTGATACGGGGTAAGGGTTTGTGTGGCTACTTGATCCGAGCGCAGAGTTTGTAGAGGAAGCGTTTTGAGTGGAAGAGTTTTAGGGAAACCCTCACGATGGAGCCTATATAGTCTTGTCAGACACAACTAGGTAACACAACGTGCAGAGTGGAAACTATGCGCTGAGGTTGCCACTAACTATACCCGTAACCTTTATAAAACTATATAGTTTTATAGATAAACCTGTGGACAAAGTGACTACAACGACAAGGGGTTAAATAACAAGAAAAGAGTTCTTTAATATATACTTACTACTTATACTTACTAAGTGCCGCTGTCCCGGGTTCAAAGTGGAGAGAGAGCGAACGCCAGCCAAAACAAGTCAATCCCAGTTCAATTTGGTGAAGTCCGAAAGCACAGGATATCTCCAAAGGAGAGAAGTTATAGTCTTAGATCGGGGGTATCAGGAAGCACAGTAATGTAGCGTTTGAGTGGCCAAAAGACTTCTCCTTCATTGAAATTTTGGATTCACTTATATAGCAGTGAACAAGTAAATCTTTTGTTTCTAATTCACCGGTCGTAAATTTTGAAGCCTGCGTTATCTGACTTCATGTATCGTCTGGAGGTGCGCTCTTTCCGCTTTTGAGTAATATTAATGGGGACCAACGGCGAGAACCATCTTTGACACATCTGTGGGAATTTCCGCTTGGGCCATGATGTAGCATTGTCCATCTGGACAATCAGCCACGCCAAACCAACTTATACCCGACCGTGAATTTAATCACGTTGTGTGGGCCTTAAACTTACGCGGTTCCTAACCCGGACACATGTAATCACGACATGTGCCTCGTAACAGTGGCCAGCCTTATGGTTGAAGAAAACCTGGTAGAAGCCGAGGAGACCCACCACCAGCGTGAGCTGGGCTTGAACTCACGGCGACCGCATTGGTGAGAGTCACGTAAGCCAGCCAACTGATATACTTAAGCCACCCAACTGATACACTAGAAGCCTTTGCAACATATTTGTTGATAAATTTAACGGGTATGCTTAGTTTCTCATCTGATTGCTACATAGGTGTTAAATATTTTAAGTCGGTGTTACGCTCATAGGTAGGAGCTCACTTTTCTTGGAAGGAAAAGATGAAGTACTTTTACTGGAAATGAAAAACACCACCCATATGCAATGACAAGGTTTTGATTTCAGACATTTACAAAGTGAACTGAAAAGAAAACTAGGTTATATTCTAGCCAGAGACGCCTCACAAACCTCTTTGCTCAAAGCCAATAAAAATTTTATTATCATGTCACAACAGTCACGGAAACCGATAAAGCCGCTGCCAACATTCAATTAGAGAACTCATTTCTCAAGAACATGTTGTGTTCTTGGAGATTTCATGGAGTTGCGCGCTAAGCGGGTGTTCCATCTCGTAACATGAGAGCAGACGACCTCATGGCTCTAGACTCTCGGTCATCAGATAGCCGATAAATGAAACTGTGGCTATGCTGTCTTGGTCGTTTTTGTTTTCATGTTAAAGTACCCGTGAGTGAATGTGGCTGTTTCCATAATGCATTACAGAGGTAATTTTACACATAATCAAATTCATTAATGAATAATTCATCGACCACGATCGGCATCATACAGATGACCAATTTATTTTCAAATGTTTCCGAGATTGTTTCTCGAATGTACAATAAAGCTCGTGATATTGTCAGATTGGATCAGATATTATACCACGTTTGCAGGTTGTGACTACCCGAGAACTGAATTCTACATGGAGTATAAGGGGAACATCTAAAACCAACTGTAAACTGACAAGCAGAGCAGTTTTATTGAGTTCTAGAATTTGCTATTCATATTGCAGATTTTCAAGTCAGAGACATGTGCAGAGGTTCAAAATGAGATAGTAAACATTTGCAATTAACGAAGTATGGAAATAATTAACCCAGGTTGATGAGAATGGCGGCTGTTTTCATGATGATGAGCTGAAAAATGGCAAATATCGCAGATAAACTGTTGACTGACTGACGGACCGATTGAATACCTGGCACACTGATTCCTGGACAGGCTGACCCATCGGGATAATTGCTTGATTAAATATATTTATATATTTTATTTTGCGTGACAATGTAACGATAACATTGTAAGAATGATCGATTGATAAATAAATCGTCTTTGAGCGCCATAATTAACTATAAGAAGCCGTGTATGTTATTGTAATATCAGTTTTTACTGTGTACAAAAGTATTAGAAGTGTATTTCCGAGGCCATGTTTAAATTTCACATACGGCTAAGTGTCGGTTAATGGACTGACCACTGGACAATAGAATCTAAATTAGTTGGGTGGTCAGTTGTCTGCGTGGAGGACATTTAAGTGCCTGACATAAACCACCGAAAATGACAAGTCACTGATGAACTTATCTACGAGTGACTACGCTCTCCACCGTTGTTTTATGACCAAGGCTCCGCCAATACTGAGAGCAAGAAGATTTGCAGATCTCCTGCCCGCATCGGAATTGAACCCCGACCTCGTACATGTGGCAGCGGTTTGGAGAGGTGTACTTTATCTTGAGGGGACTGACACCCCACCTCGTGGATGTGGCAGCGGTTAGGAAAGGTGCATTTTACCTTGAGCCACTGACCGCTCCTGGATACCATCCGTGAACAAAGGAAATAATCCTGTCCTCTGACGGATAATAAATTAAAGACGAAAATTTGAGCAAGTTGTAATACGTACTGAGTCAAATACACTAAAAACCCCCACATGAAGGTTGTTGGAATCGATCCCAAAAGAATGATGTGTTAGTTGTGTCCGCATCATCAGTTTTATACTGCTCATTGGTCAGGCCTGGTTAACTTAATTCCCCCTTAAGCCGATAACATCTAGGCGACCTCTCTGCCGATTGGCTGATGTCTGTCAACCTATGGCAAGAAGCAACTGGACAACAAAAGAGATTACAATATCCATAGGAAACTGATAAAAGAACCTAGAGTAGAAATCATAATAAAAACGCTATTAGTTGATAACTGCTAATGTAGCTAGACTAGGAACAATAAAAACACGGCTGCCTCATACATCGTTACGGAAAGTGGCTTAATAATGTGGTGCGAAATTTGAGCCTTTTTCTGTTGTGTATAAAATAAAAATAACATGGCCATCCATATATCAGTTATATTTTTTTTCAGATTAAGAAATTGTCACTGTATTTCTTATCGTAAAGGAGAGATGTTGTAAATGTATATATTTACCATTAGTGAAAAGTTTGCAAGAAGTTAAGAAATTGTCACTATCGCTTTCTGTAAAATAGAGTTCTTGTAAATGTACATATATTTGCCGTCAGTAAAAGTTTATAAGATATCTTTTTAGGTTAACAGATTTTTTGAAATATATAAGAAGCATACTATAGTTAATGTAATCACACAATCCTAACAGGGGAACATTTTTGTAATATCCTATATGTATATAATGCCTTTAACACCTCCACCACTGGAATCATCTGTACTATCTTTTATTGATTTATGTATTTCATTGACTTTTATACGCCGTACTCAAAAAGACTTGACTTGTACGTTTATGGGGGAAATCTACGACCATCCGCAGGTTGCTGGCAGATCATTGCCGCTTAGGGCCTCAGAGGAAGCCAGCACAAGCTGGACTGGAACTGGTATCTTTTACATAGCGATTATAGAACGGAGCCGTAAAAGTGACATGATGAAAAAAATTTATAAACAGAAAAAAATATCAACACTAGTGTTAAAGTTTCACGTATGTTTTCTTTTAATAAGTCGTGCTCACACGATAATTGACCAATAGAAACCCACAGATCTTTCTTAAACTGTGCACATGACACCTTTGCTAAGTCGTTCCGCGCACGACCTAACAATTATCTCGCACACGACCAATGAAATAACTGACCAATCAAAAACAATCAGGACATATAATGGTGGTATAATGGACAATACAAATGGATGAGTTGAAGACATATTGCCAGCAGAACAGAGACTGTAGAGTACAGGTTGTCTACATGATTTCACGTCCTAGGACCACACACCTGGCAGAACCCGGGGAGGGGGAAACCCAGGACCATCCGCAGGTTGCTGGCAGACATGTTTCATTTAGAAGACACCGTCTTCCCTGTGTGCTGAATCTAATGTTCAAACATTCTTAAGACTATTAATATGCCAATGGAATTTTGATTGCATCTTTCTGCCATTGAATATGATCGTATCCTGGGGATGTCAGTCTGTCTGAGGACCAGTCAGCACAGTGCCAACTCTGTGAAAGGCCAGACCAGCGAGTCGAACGAATAATGGTCAACAAGCCTCCAACAGGAACGCAACTTCCGTAGTTTTACACACTGTTTCACACAAATTAAAACAGCAACAAAATAACAAAAGATTTTCTGCAATTAGAAATGGATTTATTTAAAATTTAGGTCTTTTAGTTTTTGACATCAAATAATATTTTGGAATGGTCAGTAGGACTTATTGGGGTTCGAAAATATGTGTGTAAAACATGATGGGCTGAAACAATTGAGGAGGAAAGGATTTCGAATATCCTTACAACGCCTCTAAAACAAAGAGTATTACGTAATCGAGCAAAGGTCTGATCACATGGCATTGCCATGTGAGCTTCCGGCGGATGAGTATGGCTGCCGTGCCACTTGTGAGGATTTATGCCTCTTCATTGGCTTCTTCCTCCTCCTCCGCGGGATCTCCTGTAACACAAATAAAACATCACCTTTAATATTATATCTAATATTAACTACAATATATGCTATCATATACTATCTCCCCCCCCCCCAAAAAAAAACAAGAATCGTGTAGTGAGAACATGTTGATATCGCCAAATGTTAGCAACATTCATAATGAATGTCCTCTTCAATTGTGATCTGGAGTCCATGCTGAATGAGAATACGCTGCTTATTTCATGATTACTGACATTCTGGCTTTATCATTGTGTAGCTTAGCTGAAAATTAAATTAATTACCTACCTTTAAACAAAACGGATTTAAAGTTTAAAATTCAATGATGGTTCACATATTTCCTCAAACAGCTTTTCGTTTCACTTGAGCAAGGGTTATAGAACAGAATGGACAATAAAATGAATTCTTGAAATCAGAACTTAGTATCTAACAAACTATCAGGCCCTTACCACAGTCTCTCTTGACAAGCTTATGCGGAGCATCATTCAGGAATTTCTCAGCATTTCTCTTCTGCACACGAAGCTCGCGCGTCAGCTTGCCGGCCTCTACAGTCACGTGAGTGACCATGAGCAGTGCACAGGCCAAGATGAGAATGACGGTTGTCTTCATGATGATAACCTGAAAGATGACAAAAATCACAGATAAAATACTGAATGGCGGACGGATTGCTTGACTATCTGATTGACAGACTGACCCATAAGGAGACTGACAAACTGAATAATTAATAAAGTACATGTTTAGTTAATGACAAAACCAAACAGTGTAATAAACAATTAAGCTAGTGACTGATCATCTGGCCCATTTGATCACAGGTTGATTACTTACATGGTTAATTGATAACATCAATTAATTCATCATATCTTTATTTATTTAGTCGACATTGACAACACAGCATGTACTCTCTAGCGAGAGCTTACATTACGTGACAACGCTAAGCGAGTTCAAGAGTAAATAATGTCTTTCCTTACATTGGCTAACAATGTAATAAAGATTTAAAAAATGAACAACTAAGAATACTTACTCTGTCAGATACACTGAGGTGGTTTGGGGAAGGTGGCTGGAATCGTTCCTAGAAGAAGGATATGTTGGTTGTGTTGAAGGCCTCAGTTTTATAGAGACCACTGGTCACGTATAATTGATAAAGGTAATATCAGCCTGTCAAAAGCTACGCGGTCTCTCCGCCGATTGGCCCAAGTCTCTCGACCAATGACCAGAAGCACATGAAAAAATAAGCTAGACTGAATGTCATTGAGAGCGTGACAAAAAAGACATCATCAAAAATAAAAGCATGAATGAAATTAGCTGATAGGTGCTAATCTAGCTATCTAAAGCCTGGGGGGAAAAACGCGTTTGCACCCTGTAGTGGGAGTTTATCTTATACCTTGTGCCTCCTACATCCGTTGCACTCTTTGCACTAAAACCTTTAATGACATACAAAAGTAATGATTGTTGTATGCTTTCGATTAATCAAACCCTTTTATGGCTGAAAAGCTAGAAGAAAGTGCAATGGTATATTCAGTATCTGGAAATAAACTTGTACATGTCAAGTCACCGTATGTCTTGGCATCAGTCTACATAGGAAATATGCAACCGGCACTGTAAATATCACGTGTTTATAACTGGTGCCCACTAAATTTGTGCTATTATTTATTTGTTATTTATTTGATTGGTGTTTTACGCCTTACTCAAGAATATTTCACTTATACGAAGCGGCCAGCATTATGGTGGGAGGAAAGCGGGCAGAGAACGGAGGAAACCCACGACCATCCCCGGCTTGCTGGCAGACCTTCCCACTTACGGCTGGAGAGGAAGCCAGCATGAGCCGGACTTGAACTCACAGCGATCGCATTGGGGGGAGGCTTCGGGTCATTGTGCTTCAATAGAGGGCTAACCGACTGAGCCCTTAATGTGTGCTATTAAATTATATCTTTACAAATATATAAGAGGTGAGAATAATACAAATCCAGGGTGAGGCTTGTTCATGTATTGTGTACAGCCGATATACATGTACCTTCTTAACAATGACAATTATTAAATGAGAAACGAAAATCAAAATCAATATTGAATCAAGACTTGTACTGTTTCCAGTATAGCCAGTATTGCGGATAAAATTCTTCCATATTTATTCCAGTGGATCCAATAAGTTTAAATATTGAGAGTTCACACACTGCTGCAGGACTGTACACATGAAATAGCACAGGTAGGCCTAACTCATGTAACAAGTGACGGGGGGGGGGGCGAGTGGGGAAAAGGTAGCTCGTGAAGACTGTGGTTTTGTGAGCAGTATTTGTCATGTAACAAGTGAGGGGCGGGAGGCGAGGGCGGAAGGGTAGCTCGTGAACACTATGGTCACTTGTAAGCAGTAATTGTCATGTAACAAGTGAGGGGCGGGGGGCGAATGGGGGAAACGGTAGCTCGTGAACACTGTGGTTTTGTGAGCAGTAATTGTTCCAAGACGGGTAGGTTTTTGGACTGAAGTGCACAGAATAAATAGTTAAAATTTTTGAGGCTTTATTAATTAATATGAATACCATAAATATTGTTCTCGTGAAGGGTGGAAATGCTCTCAATCGAACAATATGTTTATGGTATTCAACCTTCACTGTGCAATATCCTCTATAATCTCATCGCTTCTTTTCAAGGCGTTTATTTTTTGGTAAATGGAAAAATGGTATTGGTGCACAAATTTTGTGCCATAAGAGAAATAAACGACTCATCCACAGACAGAAACAGAACATTCCAACTGATAAATTTGATGCACTAGTTAAAGAGCACTAACCGGATTTAAACTTAATATTCCTAATCAATTCTTATATGAGAAAATCATTAAGCATCTGACACACCTGGATATATATTATTTTGTTAATGCAATTAGCGATAAATATGGATAGTTTGTTGAAAAACATAAACTTATTGGACGTGAACTATTCCTGGAGCTTAATGCCGTGCACGTCTATAAGCCCGATGGAGTCGTGACAAGCATACTGGCTCAACCCAGAGTCGTATCACTGTATCTGTGTCTGACTCCCTATAAACTCGGTCACTTTGACTCTCTGGAATGGTTAGACAGGCCATGTACTGGTGGGACAGGCCATGTACTGGTTGGACAGGCCATGTACTGGTTGGACAGGCCATGTACTGATTGGACGGGCCATGTACTGGTTGGACAAGCCATGTACTGGTTGCACGGGCCAAGTACTAGTTGGACAGGTCATGTTCTGATCGGCTTGGTGTCAGAATAATATGCTTGTCTAAGCTATCGTGTTTGTTGTCTTTGAGTACCAGTTGGGCCTGCATGTGTATATGTCGGCATTGGGACCGGATAACAACAACGTGACACCATTGTGACATGGCCGTGACATCACTGTGATAAGAGCAAACCATTTGTAGAAGGCGATGTTAAACACCATTCAACCATTCAACCTGCCCTGAGGTCACATCAGAACCAGCGGAAACTGAACTCTAATCTGCACTTGGATTAAGCAACTTGGATTGGTTTGATGTCAGAATCTAGCATCTATATAGGTCACCGGATGTAGCCAGGTTTTTTTTGTCACCCTTTGGGATGCATGGCGTTGAGCCCCATAACGTTATTTACACAGTACTTGTTTCCTAATGCATCCCATTTTTGTGCAGAAAATGTTTTGTGAGTAAGAGTTAAAACCATAACTTTGGTTTTTGATTTGTAATATCTCACGTTCACTTTTCTGTGGACCAAATAATACCATCCAATAACGCTCGTAGAAAGTAGTGCTTAATGGCCGAAGTCTATTAGCGTTCTGATAATACATAGAGAGATAACTTTGTGAAACAGGGATATGGCAGGTGAGAGTCTGGAATTGTCATTTTCAGCATATTTGTCTTTGTCTTAAATTCTGAAATAGTACCCAAATAATTAAAATAGCATCAAATACGTAATATTTCCTTCTGTAAATACAATATAAGTCAACAGTGCACATGTATGGCCGCAATGATGACATTACGTAAATAAAAATAGCTGAGGTCTACAGTGAATATTATTGACGTG
The DNA here is from genome assembly GCA_016165875.1 of Acanthopleura granulata. Taxonomy (NCBI): domain Eukaryota; kingdom Metazoa; phylum Mollusca; class Polyplacophora; order Chitonida; family Chitonidae; genus Acanthopleura; species Acanthopleura granulata. Next base: position 46,173,920 of record JABBOT010000080.1, on the reverse strand, counting down.
GTACTCCGTCAGAAAAAAAGTCTTCAAAGGTTTACCGATGATTGACACTTGTTACAGACATTGCTGACCTCTTTTTGCGTGACACTTTTCCATGCCTGAGAAGAGTCAGTTTGCTGCCATTTTATATCACCTCCTCTATTTTAACAGTGGTTAGTGTCGCAAATAGAGATGGGAATAGGAGGAAAAACAAATAAGGTAACATGAACAGAACTTACATTATTACCCCACGAGCAAGTTTCTTTGACATTGCTGCAATTTTGATTGGCAAATCAAACGATTTGCAGGAATGCATGCAATCCTTTTGACAGCTGTAAAATAGGTCGTATGAAAATCAACATGGCGACAGTTTCTTTCTGTCTCGTTTCAGTAACACAAAAGATGTGTTATTTGTCACAAAAACAGCTTCAACAATAGATATTTATAAGGTATGGTGTAATATAATACTACATTCTATTTGTTTCATCCAGCTGACTACAAATTTAACAGCGTGTCAACAACAACATGGAAAAGTTTTGATGTGGAACGCCATATCCGATGCGGTGCCACTTAAAATATTTCGCCCAATGTAAACTCGCCAATATGTCCAAGAGAATGTTGCATCCCTTTCCTGCTATATTGAAGGACAAAGTGTCATTCCCATCTCTTCGAAATGAACCGCTGATAAAACAAGTCATCTCTGTCATAAGCCCTCCTCTAATGCACTGACTCTCAGCTGACGTTGCCAAGCCCATGTAGATTCTAACAGTACCGTCCTGTGCACTAAATATTCTCCCAATGCCGTAAGTGAATGCGGACGTTTACCACTATTTACTAACACCGCTGTGACAGGTGTCAAATTTCAGTTGAAGTTGATAAATGTGTTCCCAGAAGGATGTTTATATAAAGCTTATAAAATGTTGTATTGGCTGTCTTTGAAAAGCTAGAGAAGATGGGCTACACACATAAAGCATTGTTTTGTAGTTACGATTTTGCACACGTATGGAAAACACAATGTATCGCAAGTGAAGGTTATTTTATTAGTGTTTTCGAAATTCGAGTAAGTGATATATGTATAGACAGTAACTGTTATCTAAAATAGGAGAAGGTAGTCGTTATTCCGAAACTGCAATAATAAAAGTTATATGGATACATAAAGTATTTAGACCTGGCCGTTACTAGTTCACACGTACGTGATTTTGCTAACATAGGAGTAGGAATTGCAGGATCGGCAATTTATCATGGCAGATTTAGAAATATTGACCAGAACTCGAAAACATTCGTAATTGTTATATTTCTCACCAGTGCCTCGTAAAGAGAGATACACATGAACTGGATGCGCTTTTGTCTGTCAAAAATTATTACGTTCCCAGAGGAATATTGGCGTTTTTGTCATCACACACTGAAATTTACATATGCTGTCATTGTTGAGGAGTAGCTATACAAATAGATATCTCTGTGAATGCATAACACTTTTGTATGAAATATACACGAATTCGGGCTGTCGGCCTTCATGCAATAAACAGTATGTACATGTAAGTGGATATTGCTCTCAGTGTCTGGCACCTTTGTTTGGGGGGTAGTGTATTTGGTTTATCGAGATTGTCATTTAGGAGCGTTTGTCAACTGCAGATGTGCACAATTATCAATATTACTTCAAAACTCCGCACGTGCATATGCCCTTAAGAATATGCAGAATTAACAAAACCGAAGAAAAAAGAACGAACATGGGCCAACAATACAGTGTACATATGACCTTCATCAAGCCTGTATTCACCTCCGTCGCTCCAGCTTTTATGCTTAACGTAGAAGAGTAAATTATGTACCAAGCTATGTCGTAATACAAAAAACTCACACGTCCAGGTTTCTTTGCGTTACAGCTGGCTTGTCTACACGGGTCGGAGGCTGCACGTTCTCCCGAGTATATAATACATAGCCGCAAGCGTTTCCACTCTGGCTATGTTTCATGTATCTTTATGTATAGGACCAAGAGCCATTGACTGGGCGGAGATGTTTTAATAATATTTGTAAGTAATCAATCACGCATAGGACATTCGAACAGTGAGCCCCTGCGTGGTATTGTTTAGATCGTGTGAGACGATACGCGGTGTCGCTCAGAAAAATTGGTTCGCTCGTACTTACCAATGCAAAAATGTACATTGTAACGCTCGTTAAAGAAGTGAGGAAGATGGATCCGCCATCTCTGACCAATTACTGACCTGCCTGCGACTGTCACATCGCGCTATATAGAGCCTTGCACCTGTCAAAAATATCGGTGACACAGAATGGAATGGGGTTGTTTAGACAGATACTTTATTAAAATATTACTGTTAAATGCAGTCATAACTTACATTATTGCAAAAACAATATACAGTTATTTTCTAGCTTAAATAGGCCACGTGGGGTGAAGCGAAACTGTTTAGTTCAGTAATTTGATTAAGCCTTCCTACACTTTCGTGTTCGTTTCTGGTTTAGTTTTGCGTTTATTAATGCATTCCGTGGTAAATGTCGCCTTTTTCTCTTGATTTATTTTCGCATGAGAATAAGCGGCTCTAAGACTGGACCACGTCACCTCTTTGTTCAAGGATCAGTTGTATTGTTGGACAACCCCATGACAGCGATTAGATTTATGCGTTGGGGAAGTCGGATATAGCCCATAGAAAACAGAACTAGACATATGCAGAATACATATGTTATTAAATTCTCCACCGTGTCATTCCTGCATGTTTTCAGGTTTTTAAATTCTGCCATACATAGGCGCACTACAGGTTAATTCACTTTTACACTAAATTTATTTTTGTTTTATTATTTCGTATTATGGACGTCTTGACTTTACCCTTTAATAAACTCTTTCTACAACAAATATATTTAACTCTACAAAACAGGTGACAAACCCCCTTGTGTTTCCTGTCGCATGTTAGTACAGCCTTCGTCAAATCAGTACTGATACTACGAACAGTTAAGGCATGATATAGCTTTAAATGTAGTTAGGTCATGTCACACTCTTAATAGCACTTGTTATTTATATTAAAAATATATACTGAATTTTATGTTAATTCCACTCTAAGATTTATTAACACTGGATGTTGTAATGGCAGTAAACAAGTGCTATAAAATACAAAGACAATATTCAAGGCTTGTTATCCAATTAGACTCAAGGTTATGAAGGTAACGTTTTTAAACGCATATATATACTTTTATCTGACAAGCTCAGCGTGACGGAAGTAGTTTTGGAATGAATGTTAGTCGTTTTCCGCCCCCGAGTTGACCGTCAGTGTAACAATACGCGCATAGCGGCGTTTCTTGAGTTAGCCATAATGGTTTGGTCAGACATATAGACTTACGCCAATCGAAGATTTAATGCTATCGCCATTAACAAGACATCGCTTAACAATAGGCTTCCAAATGGCATTGTATTCCTAAATGTATAAATGCTAAAGGTAGCATTTTCCAGGTTACTGAATGGAAAACCAGCACTGGACATATAGTAAAAGTGTCAAACAAACACCTTGGCCTTGATGAATATGATAGTATTTAAACCTCGGTATATCGAGAACAATTAAGTATTTGTTTTCCCAAGAAGAAATTATTGATTTAACTTCACATTTTCTTTGCTTCATATTTCCTCTTTTTATCTCTAATTGTTGGACTTGTGCACGAAATATTGTGCAGACCAGACAGCATTTTCGGATCCCAAGCGCTATAAAGCATTCAGGTTAAAAGGTTCCCGGGGGAGAAATAACTATAGTGGTATAGATCTTCAGGTTAGTTCGTTTCTACTAACGAGGTGTGACACGATGCAGCCTGACGAGGAATATTTCTAATGAGCTCCCCTTAAAGACCTGTACTGTCCATCACCACCCCTCCCAGTGCAGCTACTTAGTTCACAGCCAAAATGTACTACTATATAGACGCTGTAATACTACAGCTTGAAATGGGTATTCATTTAGTGCATAATGTAGGCATAAAATTAACACATTTTGCAAAACTGAAAGATCTAGAAAATTATACATGTGATCAATATCCCTGTAGAGTACGAAATTCCAAGCTGCAGTTTAACGATGTATAGAAACTGAGATGGTCTTTTTGTCATTTCATTGAATACTGAACTCGAGGACACCAATGCGTATCATGTATTAATTTATAATTCGATGTCACTCACTGTATTTCATTATATCAAAAAATAAGGGTGAGGAAAACACTACGACAACCTCCCCATACCCACCCTCTCCCAAAAGAGCCAAAAAAAAATGTCATACATTCTGCCATGTCTGAAAACAAAGGTACACGGGCACCAAGTCCTTTATTTCTGGTAGTAGATTAAAACAACCGACAGGTTAATAAAATCTGTTTTTCTTGATCCAAACTTTGGTGCACGCATTTCCGGCAAAACCAGCACGAACTCAGTAGGAGGGGGAGATAAACACTAAACTGAATGTGGATTTTTAGTTTCCCGAAGACGTGTTAATGACCGGGTGACTTGGGACGCTCCAGTGGGGTTTAGCCAGTAAAACTTAGGTCAGCCACATCGTGCGCTCCAGATAATCGCCTCACCATATTATCGTCATCACAAAAAATGACGGTTTTTTACGGTAAAATACATGCTCTGGTGTCCGTAGATGACATTGAACTTTGACCTTCTGATCATATCGCCGGCAAAAATGCAGATGGTGTCGCGATAACTTCTACATCAGGGTCAAATATAAATGAACTCAGGGCGTTCTTCCTTATAAAGGACAAGTATAGTGACTAGTGGTGTTATGTGGGGTTTTGCCCTGCGCGGTAACAGACAGCGTAAGTCAACTAACTGCCATTGTGTCAATTCAAGAGCTGCAGTCTGTTCTCTGCTTCATCCGACTTCCCCTGGGGGATATAGGGTAAATCATACATGCTTGGTCTGGTGCATATTTTTCAAAACTCATCTCTCATCAGTGACTGTATAACACACACATACCCCTCCCTTTTCAAGCTCTTCAGTAGTATAGCACATACACATACTCCCTTCAAAACATACCGACAGTATAACAGACACATACCCCCCTCCAAAACACACCGAAAGTATAACGCACACCTACCCCTCCCTCTCCAAAAACACTGACAGTATAACACACACATAACCCTCCCTCTACAAAACACACTGACAGTATAACACACACATACCTCTGCCTCTCCAAAATATGCCGACAGTATAACACACACATACTATTCCCTCTGCAAAACACACCGACAGTATAACACACACATACCCCTCCCTCCCTAAAACATACCGACAGTATAACACATACACACCCCTCCCTCTCCAAAACACACCGACAGTATAACACACACATACCCCTCTCTCTCCAAAACATCCCGATTGTATAACACATACCCCTCCCTCTACAAAACATACCGACATTATAAAACACACATACCCCCCCCCCGCTCTAAAACATACTGGCAGTATAAAACACTCATACCCCTCCTTCTCCTAAACATACCGACAGTATAACACACATACCCTTCCTCTACAAAACATACCGACAGTGTAACACACTCATACCCTTCCCTCTCCAAAACGCACCGACAGTATAGCAGACACATACATTCTCTTTCCAAACAACACAATCCGTATAACACATACATACCCCTCTCTTTTCAAGCTCTTCAATAGTATAATTCACACATACCTCCTTCAAAACACACCGACAAAACAACACACATATGGCCCCCTCTCTCCAAGTGCACCGACAGTGTAACACATTCATAAGCCTCCCTCTCCAAAACACACCGACAGTATAACACACGCATACCCCTCCCTCTCCAATCACACCGGTACTATAACACACACATAATCCCCTCTCTCCAAGCACACCGACAGCATAACACACATATGCCTATCCCTCTCCAAAACTCGCCAAAAGTATAACACACCCCTCCCACGCCGAACACACAGATAGCATATCTCACACACCTACCCTATCTCCAAGCACACTGTACAATATAACACACACACTCCTCCCACCTTCAAAACACACCGACAGTACAACACAGACATATCCCTTCTCTCCAAGTACACCGATATACACACACATACTCCTCCCTCTCCAAAACACACCTACAGTATACCACACACATACCCCCCACCTTCCGAAACACTCCAACAGTATAACACACACATACCGTTTCCACTTCAAAACATACCGACAGTATACAACACACACATACCCCCTCCTTTCCAAAACACACGGACAGTATAACACGTACACACACCTCCCTCGCCGAACACACAGCTAACATAACACACACACACACACACACACACACACATACACACACACCTTTCTCTCCAACACATCGATAGCGTAACACACATACTACCCCTCCTCCAATACTGATACATTTTGATAGGCCCTGTGTATCTGTAACAGTATAAAAATACTCAATACGAAGGCTAGCACGATGCTAGGGTACAAGGCTATTGGTTGATCGTGTGAAGACTGGTCTGTTGTTTTTTTTTTGTTGTTGTTTTTTTTCTCCCCTTCGCCAATGAAGGGGAGTGGGAGGTGAAAAGTACATGCAGTAGGAGATATGGAGGGGTTTTACGATAGAAGATCTATGTGGTACAGTTAACCTAACGGTATCTGCTTCACATCACTAGTTCAGCCACCTTCCGCTCTAGATCCCACGCTCATAATCAGATATAGAGCGGAACGGAAGAAGGGGAGCCTGTAGGCTGTGCAAGGGCATATTTCTTATACCATCCTCCCGTGTCCCCTCCCTACCTCCTCTCAAGCTTGTGTACTCCCTCCCTATCTATCCCCCTCCCACCTCACGTGTCTCAATCTTGTCACGGATAAGATAACATATGTAAATGTCTATACCCTTCTTTTAATAAGCTACCATTCTAATTAGCACCATGGGACCCTCACAATGTATATATTTGTACATGTTGTTCTTTGAACTTAACACATGTGAGATCATAAAATCAAATCAAATGAAGAAAAGCATCCATCATTATATAATCGATCATCAGTTAGCAAATGGAGGAATGATTTATAAACACATTTATGAATTCAGGAACCAAACGTTTGTGAACAGCACTACACCATGTGTATGACTAATTAGCAAGCAATAGAAAGCAGTTTTTGTGAACTGCACTATGTCAATGTGCCCTGATTTATTTCAGTTATTATAATTTATTTAAGTCGCTTGGTCACGGAAAACAACAATATGACTTAAACAGCTGTAACGAAAGATTCTGTAAAATTTTAGAGAAAGGAATGCATGCGTGTAAAACACCATACATAAAACCCTGTTCTCTAAAGCTTTGGGCCCCTAAGATAAACATATATCAGGTACACATCACTGCAGCCAAAACTCATACATTGATACTTGGAAGCTGATTAGCAAAGGATTGGCATAAAAATTGAACCGGTATTTCCACAACAATGTATGAACGCCAACTGTACACGAATTATATTTATAATGATTTCTTCGAAAGGCACGAGGAGTTAAAACTTGATTTTAAATTTAGGAATGGCTGAAGACGTTCTTTGCTGGCACTGTTGAGAAAAATGCTTTTTGGAAGCGCCTATATGGACACGTGCGTATAAAGATCCCTCGAAGGTGGGTATAGCACCTATCAACAACCCAGTGACATTCATCATGTCCTATCGTAGACCTATCTAATACCTGCCTGCGCATTTGAAACGCGGGATAAACCCAGCTCAATAGCTGGAATTTTTGGTATCAGTTGTCACAATTGATGTCTTACTTGGGATCCGAAGATTATTTAGCGATTCACTGACTAAAACGACAGCAATATAGCAGACACATATAACTCTGCTATCATTCATAGAACGACTTCATGATTATGACTTGACGAGACGTGACCAATATTTGAGCCAGGTAACACTGAAGAAGCTTACCTAATAAAATGAATATATCATCGTGCTTCTGAATGAATTTCAAAGCACTTTACGGAAAAAGGCCATAGGCCTACCAACAGCCCTCGAAAATAGCGGCGGCATGCGGAAATGCCGTGTAAATGCTGGCCTTGGCGTCGGTGGCGGGGACAATTTTTTGTCGTCGCACCAGGACCAGATATCCCTTCATTGTATCAGTGTTGGTTTTCGTAAAAGTGCTCTCTATTTTCACCCAAACGAGAGGCTGTTTATCCAAGCTGATCTTCAAAACAAAAGTCATAAAAAGAGGAATGCCCCGGCAGTCGGTAAGACTGACTTCGGCTGTGTTTAAGTGGTGGTTAACATCTCATCTTAACATCTCGGTAATTGGGTCTGTCGAACACTGGACCCTACGCTGCCTGCTAGAGCCTGTATCTGCCTGTACAGACATTCTGCAACAGCAGCGACAGACAGCAGATCCTCTCATAGACGGACCGAGCAAGGCTAGTGTATTTTAACCCAGAAAAATGCCGGCAACGGCAGCCACGTGCTTTGAGGTTGAAACACAAATTAAACACTGCTGCTCCATGATGTTTTTAGCTCTGTGTCCAGCTGGTTGTCGCCGTACAACCACTGTGACTGGCAACAGAGGTTTAAACGCTATACAGCAGCCAACCACATGCAATGGGCAAACGCGGAAATAATCCGACCGTCTGAGGGTTTATCTATGAATTACTGCCTCAGACAATTTATCTGATTGCCTGACCATTGTCTATGATTGCATCTTGACTTGTGTCTTCACTTTATTTTGAAAGAACATGGCCTTTAATGCTTTTATGGTTATATCTGCTCTTCCTCGACTCCTATATGTTGTTTTTTCCCCCGCGATCGCTAATGGGAGCATGACCAGGGGCTGAACTATCATACAACTCAGCAGTCTGCAGGCCTAGTTCACAGTGCAAGGCCTTGATGAGAATTCATAAAGCTGTGTAAGTGGTGCAGGGATTTGTAGAGTTTGAAACTGTTAGTGAAAAAAATAGCGTCAGTTACATGAGCGCATAGATTAGTTTGGTTCAGTGAGAGACTTAGGCCTAATTATGTTGAGTTCTCGAATTTACCAGTGGGTTTCTAGAACTTTAGTCCTGAATGGGCTGGGCAACAGTGGACATTCCGGAGGGACAGGATGCAGAGTTTTTTGTAGTTTTATTTCCATTAACAACGCCATTAACGACTGTACGGAGGGACAGTCGTTCTTCATTGTGGTCCGCTCTACTTTGCACTAATGTTTGTATATAATTTTAATTTTTTACAGTCCGTTGATTGAATGAAATATGAAATAAAAAAATAAATCTGCATTGATGTGGTGGAGTTTCTAGTAAATGACCAATAAACCCAAATTTTCATTGCCAGACAAGACAGCAATAAATATATCCTCAAAAAGTGTTGCCTAAAAATTTCTGTTTTCATGTAGGTCAGTTTCAGTAAGGCCTTATTACATGTATATATATATTCTGGTAATCTCTATATAGAAAACATAGTAGCTTGGGTTACAAAATGACCCTAGTTTATTAGATGTCTATTGCATATCTAAAAATGCCGTCGCATTGCCGTCATGATCCGATTTGGCCAGGGCACATCATTGCCGCTGCAAATTTTTTGCTAGTTTCAAGGGCTGTACCAATTACCCCTTATTTTTTTATTTCTTTATTTCTTTCTTTCTTTCTTTCTTTCTTTCTTTCTTTATTTATTTATTTATTTATTTACTTATTTATTCATTCATTCATTTATTCTCCATGGCTCAGTCGGTTAGCGCGCTAGCGCAGCGCAATAATCCGAAGCCTCCCACCAGTGCGGTCGCTGTTCGTTCGTAAATTATTTATTTATTCATTCATTTATTTATTTCTTTATTTACACCTGTGTAGAGGCCTACATGTATATGCCAGTGTATCAATATTAATTCCAACGAAGGAAAGTCTATCTAAAAGTGACTCCACAGGGCGTACATAAGAAGTGTGTTTCGGTTCCTCCGAAACGCAACGCTTGCTTATATACATGCATTCATGAAAGTCACAATAACCATTAAACTGATTTAACCGGAGAAGCTGATCAAATCGTATACCTTCTGAACCAGGTAAGGAAATTGTTACGAAATGTAGCCTATACCGCACAAACAATGCATTCAAAACATGATTACCACTTAGCTCGAAGAATCCGTGAATATAGAAATTCTCGCCAGCCTGCCAAACGCTACTGCAGGAGGAAGACCTCCAGAGGCATGTTAATCTTAGCCGCCCCATATGCAGTCGAAGCACATTGTACTTCACGGCCCGGAAGGATGAGGGAGAGAGAGGGTGGGGAAGAAAAAGGGTCGCCTCGGCAGGAGAGGGTGGGAAGTGAAATATTTGATTAAGTATCGTCAGCTGTATGAAATGTTTGTAAAAACCAGGAAATATAACGTGCAAGAAATAATTTAGAATCAAACAAAAGTCAATATTTGTAGCACATATTAGTTTTTCAGCCCTGTAAGTTTTTTTTGGTTTCATGTGAGCGCTGTAATGTTATATTCGGCAGCTTCATTGGCTAGCCCTGGTTCGAGCTTTGTCAACGGTTGGGTAGCGTTGTAAAGGGGAATATAGCGCGCATGCTTTTTGCTTTGTGTTTTTTCCCCTTCTTTTCAAGATGATAGATAACAGCGTCAAACAAAGTCCCCTTTCTACACCTCACTTAAGCCTGACAAGAATGCAAGGTTTAGTTATTTGTAGTTTAGTTATCATTCTGCAAACCTCATGCGCGTGGTTTTCCCAGCGCTTCGCTATCTGTTCTGAATCTGTCATTGTGTAGGCATATACAGTGTACGTGTACTTGTATACATGTTCCTTGAAAACGTGTTCATTGGGCAACAGTTTTGACGAATTGTTTGAAAGTTCAAATGAAGAATCTCATGGACAAATAGGGACAGGGACAATATAACAAAGTTTATAGGGCGAAAGCACACAAGTTTACGTTAGTATCCAAAAAGATAATCAAATTAACAGTCAGGGAGGGGAAGGGAAAGTGAGAGGAGGAAGGGGATGGGGGTAACATATTAAAGTGGTTTCAGGTGTCTTGCTCGCACACGAGGCACATTGGGTCCGGGGTCAACTTCTGACAAGGAAGTTCTAGAATCCTCCGCTGTCTTGGTTTCTGGAACCTTGTTGTAAATTTAAGGTCACTAGCAATAATTATATTATAAATAAATTCATTTACTAAATAAATAATTAGTTCAAAAAAGACACGTAATAGATAAATCTTTAAATTTCTAGCTTTGTGAATTAAGTTTTCTTGAAAGGAAATCACTGAATATATCAGTATGATTCCAATTAAGAACATTGTGCATACCAATATCCATGGTTTACGAAATTAACAAATCTTCATACTTCTATTCTTTTTCTCCTATAAAACATTATTATACAGTCCGTCTACACTAGAGCGCGGTAAGGATGAAAATCACATACAAATGTAATTGCTTGTACACCTTTTTAAATAGCTTTGTGTCCTATCAAACGGTGTAGTGTGATACACTAACAAAACAAAGGATATTATATTGTTGTCGTTACGAAAGAACGTCTGCGCCTTACTTACCAAGTAATAATGAATATATACGTATATGTATGTTAGAGGCATTGCATGAATGAGCTGTAGCTAGCTGTATTATGGTTTTTTGGGTGTACACTGTATGGATACCATAAGTGAAAGACTTGCTGGATAGTAATTTTCCAGAGGGAGCTCCGTGGCCGAGTTTTGGGCGCCAGCGCGGCGTTATGATCCCGCGCTGTGTTTTCAAGTCCGCTTCCTCTCAGGTCGTACGTGTGAAGGTCCGCCAGCACCCTGCTGATGGTTGTGGCTTTCCTCCGGATTCTGTCCTGTTTCCTCTCACCATAATGCTGGCCGCCGTGGTATAAGTCAAATTTATAAATTATATGGCAGACTTTCTGGCTGCAGGATGAAATGCTCTGTATGTGTTATCAATAGTCGTCAAGTTGAGACAAGTTCGTCTTTTCGGGCACAACCACTCGTCCTCTCATTTAATAGGAAGAGTCCGTTACCTGCGCATGAGCCTAAGATCTCTTATAAGGAGTTTGCTACTAATTCTCGTAAATATTATATCTTTGGGATTTCTTTGCTATTGTTATTCCAAATGTAGACAACAAACATCGTGTCAGTGAATGTCTAACTTTGGCATTTTAACCTTGCTGAATCTTGTTTGTTGTGGCAAACTATGGACTTGTCAAGACGTTTCAATCACTTAAGTGATACGGAAATCTGATGCTTCCGCTGGCCTACATTCTGGTTTAAGCTACATATACATGTACCTATAACTGAATCGCTACTTTTGAACGTTTTCATTACTCTCGGACATAAGCTCTGAGTTTCACTATTTGCAGAATATATCCTATGCTAATGACTGGAGCCCAGCGAAAATGCTATATCGGCAGTTTATTTATTTGGTTGTTGTTTAAGGTCAAAAAATTTTCACACACAAGAGGCGGGCAGTTTTGAAATTGAACTGAGGCAAACCACGGGGTGCTCGACTTATATAAATAACAGAATTTTGACAAGCTACTGACGAGCTTTTCAGTGTGTGACGTACGGACATGCAAAGCATAGTTGCGGACGACAAGTGGTATGCAGTGACTGGTTAAGTGTTCAAATGGTCATAAGAGCGTCGGCGATCGCCTATTGTCATAATGTCGAGCTAACATGCAGTGACAGCGCCAGGATCTATATAGACTCTGACCAAGACCGGGTTTTGGGAGCCAATACTGTCAGATTCTTAACACTTAAAAAAAGTGTAAAAAACGCATTACGGGCCTTGTAGATTTCAAAATGAACACACCGGTACTGCCTTTGCATTTGAATATCGAGTTCCTAGTTGATTCACACCTCCATATCCCCCACCCCGCCTCAGCCTCGGACACACCAGCAATCTCTCTGTCCGAGACGGCTGTCATTCATTTAACATCAACAGTTTTTAGGATTTTGACGATATATCTGACATGATTTACTTGTGGGAGGCCAGGTGAGTTAACTACCAATAAAAGGCGTGTCCCGGAAGCCTGAGTTGACGCCTCCCAATTATCTCTAGTCAACTGTAAAGCAGGCTAATAGCCTATCAGGATTAATCACTCCAACGCGGCTCCATCGAGGGAAGGGTTTATGAACATATTCCAGCATGTTTTGCTCAGAACTGTCAAAGAGCATCAGATCTAAAACTTAAGATAAGAATGGGTTGAAATATTTACATTTTAACTGCAGTCAGGACAATTCTTGATTAAACTTAATTTGCAAATGAATTAATGACGAATTTTGTTCGTCATTTTGGTGCTTTTCTCCCGTTCTATTTTAAGACGGTTGTGTGGTGAAATACTTTTATTTTTCAAAGGTTAAAACTTTGCACACAAAATAGATAGCTAATAAACGGTTCCACAAGTGTTTGACATCTTTTCTAGTTTTAAAGATATTAAGAAAAGAATATAAAATGTTTCAAAAACTTATTAAATTTTTGAGATTTACAATTTTAAATGATGACTCAGAAACAATCCAAAATGAATATTGCAAATTTGATTTAGTTGAATCAGTAAGCTGTCCACCTGGGCAAGAAAAATTTGAAAATTGGCGAAAACAAAAGCATTTTGCAAAAGAACTCTGACTTTTTTTAAGCCATTTTTGAAATCAGCAATCGTGTAGCTTTTAGAAATATATATACATATATACTTGACCAATATTTGGGCTACACAAGGCAAAATGTCAAATTTTGCATACGAAAGTTGTAGTATTCTTATATTTAATTGATTGGTGCTTTACGTCGTACTCAAGGATATTTCTCTTTTATCATGGCGACCTTATAAGCATTTGGCACTACTACGTTGTTAAATACTATTGCATTCTCGCCTACATGTGGACAAACTGATTTTACAAGAATTCAACAACAAGAATTTCACAAGAAAAGCACAACTTATTGACACATTTAGAAATAAAGTGCAATAAAATTATGTGAAACAAAATTACAGAAAACTTATATGGCTATTTTATGTCCTGTGAATACACACCATGTGTTATGATTATATATATTATAGTCACATTGAAAAGATATCTTTTGGAAGGATTACAAACGAGTTGTGATATTTCGTTTGACAGGTGTGAAAACCTGACCTTTTATGAATAAAACCCTTTGTCGATAGTTGTCATTCGGAAGAGAAATTGTATATGGGTTAGTTCTATCAAACTTGAGCCCGTGAGGGAATTAATGAAAATCATCTTAGTTTAATTTAGTTTAGATAAGTTTATTCACCTATTCTCATGTAGACAACAAGGTCTCTGTACAGAAATGATAACAAATGTGACAACAGATATGAAAGGCTAAGTTGAAAACTGACTGATTTTTGCAAGCAGAATTGAATTTGTACAGATTCATATTTCTTAAATTAAAAAGAAACATGACATCGCCAAGAGGCACAAAAAGCGGAATAGAAGACACACTAAAAGAGCAAGTCTCTGCCTGTGGTTTTAAAACGTTGAACGCCGTTAAAGACATGGACATGTGACCCGGAAATAAGTTTATTAAATAAATTCTGAGGTCTGATTAAAACATTTGTTTTCCGCAACAACAAACAACCTAAGGTTGAGTTAAACACGTATTTTGAGATAGATTCGCGGACAGGTGCTCTGTAAAATACTTTGCTTGTTAAATATATACAATTACAATGTATATTGTCTTGTATAGCCGTGACTGACTGACATGGGCGAGGGTATCTCTCCGCTGACGATCTGCCAACAAATAACACTTTAGACAGCGTACATCAGGCGATCGCCAATATAAAGTTTGTTTACGAGACTAAATTTGAAGCCCGTATGTGTAGTATAAATGAAGATACAGAGTGGACAGTTATTAAGACAGTTATTCGCAGATGCCTGTACATCAAGTGACAGCCCGTGCGAAGTTTTGTTTTGAAGCCTGTATGTGTAGTGTTAGGAGATGTACAGAGTAGACAGTTATTCCGACAGGTATTCGCATAGGCGCCCCCTGTGTTGAAATTGGGAACTATGTACATCCGGGGATAGGCTGCCTGAAGTTTTTTTACCAGACTAAATTTGAAGTCTGTGTGTTTAGTATTAAAGGAGATACAGAGTTGACAGTTGTTCAGTTATTCGCACAGGCGCGCCCTGGTGTTGAAATTGGGAACTATGTACATCATGTGATAACCCGTGTGAGGTTGTTTACTAGTCTAAATTTGCAGCCTGTGTGTATAGTATTAATGGAGATATTGGCTTTTATATCTTTATCGAAATAAAATCTGGTCCCTTTGAATAGCTAACAGCTAACTGCGAGCTGCTGTCTAAAGTATTGTATGTGATGTCTCAACTGACTAGTGAATGACATCCACACAAAACAACAGAAATCATATTCGTTATCTCCGACACTGACTCAGCTTGCCAGAACCAAACAGCATTTCTCTCTCGAGCGTCAACGAGAGTCAAGGGATTTTGTTTATCACGCTTGTCAGATGAAAATATCATTCGTGTTACCACCAAAGTGCACCGAAGGCAATCGTCTGTAGGCAGTTTTCTTTCTGTATGTGTTATAAAATATATAGGCCTGATGAAATACAGAGGGTGCCTATTCACAACATACAGTATAGCCACTTAGGCAGATGCAGTCATTTCCACCCAGTTTCAGATTTTATTTATTTACTTATCTTTTCAATACTTTTTGTTTAATTCTCTGTTCCACAATTTTGTTGATCTTCATTTCTGTGTGCCAGTCAGTTATGCTTTTCTTGTGAAGCTGTGGTTTAAATTCAGTTTGTCCAAATGAAGACTAATTTAGAAATGATATTTAACAATCTATCTCTGGGGCATTTTTATCGCGATTTCCCCGTCAATCAGTTGTCTGGGCATACATGAACTACCCCTAAACACATCACTATACTTTATAGACATGTATCACAGACCACGAGGCATCTCCCCGAGCGCTGCCTTATTATTTTACAAATTCCATCATCGAATTTTAAAGGTGTACACGTGCGGACCCCATGTGCGGACCCCATGTGCGGACCTCATGGAGTTAGCCACTTGTCTATTATTGTGGCCCGGATTATTCAAACTTTGAGTTTGTAAACGAAGTAGGGGTGTTTGTTGGTTTTCCCGCATTTTATTTCAGTTTCCATTTAAAAATAATTTAAAACCATTACCATCCCATGGAGGAAAAATGTTGGCATAAAGGTTTTAGTGTATAAAAATTAATTATCGACGTATTCAAAACTACAGACGCCAACAAGAGTCGGTAGTTCCCGAGCGGAGGGATCAGTTCCAACGTTACACATAAAGCGAAACAATGACGTGTCAGCATGAGGACCAATTTACTGTAAATGCCTTTGTGCGCTAAATATCACTAGTTTTACAGGAATTTCCCTATTTCACAGAAGAGAACCTTTAATGTAGATCTTTGTGATTTGTGACAGCAGATCAGTTTTCACAGCGCCTGGGCGTGACGGTTGACGTTATATCTGACCATATGCATGAACACCCGATGTTACCACGTTTTCTGTGACGATCTCGACAACTTCAGATTTACATCTACTGGAGTAAGATTTCATCAAAAAGTAAATAAGCGCTTTAATTGAATCTAATTTTCTATTTAAAGATGAAAAATTGAATGGCGTTGTACAAAAATGAAGGAAAGAAATGAATTCTGACGATTTTTTGTATAGATGTACATTAGATTAGTTTTAACGAGTGTTTAACGAGAACTGTTGGTCTAGAAGTAAATTTGTAAGTCTTGTCTGACAGTAAATTTTCCATTAGAGATTCAATTCAAAGCTTTTAAAATTCCCATCAATTAGCAAAAGTTAGTCATTAGCTTGCCAAAAGCAGGTGGTTAACCCCAAGCACTCACACCAATAAAACAAATAAAACCAATCAAACAGTCACATGTGTGAATGAAATATCTCGTGTGTGGCTTCCAAATGAATGCTTACTAAATATAAACCAGAGTCTTGCGAAATAAGCTTGTCTTTTCCCTTTTATTATTACTTGATTTTATCAGTTCCCCATTGATATGCATTCTCTCTTAAACTGACAAGTCTCCAGCAATCGAGGGAGAGGCTGTATGTATGTTAACGGCCTGTGGGGTTGAAGGTCTGTCAGGCTTCAAGATGAGTTAGGCTGATTCAGTCAACACGACAGGCTTGCAATAAAGGCTGTAGTGAATTCTCATGTTTACAGCATAACATCGTGTTTTACATTGTGTTTATGGTTCCACTGAGTGCCAAAGCAAGGTTGACTCCACCATGTGACGTGCATATTGTAAAAACTTCGTATGTATTGGTGGATAAATAAAAATGAATGTTAATATATTTTAGGAATGACAGAATATGTCATACTTTAAGACACCTTCAAAATTTCCATTTTTGAATTGTAACTTTTTCCTGTCAGTCATTTATATCATCACAATGAGTTTTTACCAGTTTTGAAAAAAATATACGAAACTATACGAATAATATTATTACATATCAGAAAATAAAAGAAAGAGTTATGATTGAGTTAAATCATGTGTCAACCAGAGTAGCGTTTGTGCGTAAGCGACTATATAATATGCTGTGAATGGACACAATCTATTATGATTATAGAGCATAACCGGCAGAGAAACACGTTTTGAAAGGCAACGGCTTCGTTTGAGAATAGCGACTTCGTTGTACGTTAGGATAAACATGAATGATATTTTCATCTGACAGGCTTGATAATCTTGCATATTTTCAAATAAAATACCCTTGACGGAGGCTGTGACTCGAGGGAGAAAAGCTATGTGACAAAGTTCTGGAAAACTTAGTCAGCTTCGGATTATCTCCCTTGTTTTGTGTGGTTGTCATTCACTCGCCTGTCGGACCGATTTATTCCGCTGTCGGCCGGTCATTTATGAAGCAGATCACTATCATAGGTTCAAGTGGCTTGATATGGGCCCGTTGTTGTCTTTGAACAGCTATACATCTGTATATATTGGAACCTGATGTCACTAAGCTAAGGCCCAGGTTCTGTGTTAAGACTTAAGCGTTGCACAAAACAATACCATCTATGCTTTACTGACTACCATCTAGTAAAAGTTAGGTTTTACGCCGTAACATAAAGATTTACAATCTGTTAGTGAAATATGCCCGGATGTATCATTTGGGCAAGCACAGTACGTGTTCCATTCTCAGTCAGGTAAAAATATGAATAACCTGTTTGAGTAGAGATTTGTATCGTCCTGTATTATTGGAAAATAGGCACCTGCTGCATTTGTCCACCAACTCCTATAGGTTGCAGTTTAACAAGAGTGCTTTTCTGTGCCCGGTTTCCTCCCACCATAATGCTGACCACCGTCGTATAAGTGAGTTCGTGAGTTCGACATAAAACACCAATCAAAGGAATAAATAAAGTGCTGTTTATCAAAAAATGCATTATGCTTCCCGAACTTGATCGAATATGGAGAGTGTGGAGATCATATGTCGTCATGTAAAGTCCATATACCGTAATGAGCAGATCATATGTCGTCATGTGCAGACAATGTGTAAATGATATGTCGTGATATGGAGGTCATTTGTGGTAATGTGGAGGCCATCTGTCATAATGATGAGATCATATGTCCTGATGGGGAGACTGTATGTCACAGTGTGGAGATTGTATGTAAGATATTTGCGTTCTACTTGTTTCACATCTGAATTGGGTGCCATGTCCATAGAATGTCAAACGGTTATGTGAACAGAAAAAATCGACCGCATCTGTCTTATATGCTAGCAAATCTATTTGCAATTTATGTACTATTTCTTACATTTTATTCTTAGAACCGGTGTATTAGGTTGTTTTGGAAATGGGTCTATTATCGACGGTATTTTAACAATAACAACTGCAGTGCAGTGAAGGAACGTCTCGTTAGCAAATAAAATATCGTCTCTTCTGCTGCCATCCCTCTAACATCTGCCTTGGTTATAACCTGGTAATTTAAACCTACAGGTTTTATTCGAAGACATTTCTAGTAAACGTATGACACCATGCAGCTTTCTTAAAAAGCACATAATCACACAGCTCTAACACTTGGGTTTGACGAAAATTCTTGGGTTATTATGGTACAGAATGCAGAATCTCATGACCAAAGTTATATATTTTTTCTCTGATATCCGTGGTGTGATGTGAGGGTCACGCATTTCAGTGTTGTTAATTTATAACGTTTCATATTTGGGAAAAATTCAAGGGAATTAACTCTTGTCGGTTTATTGATAAAGATTTTAGGTGGTTATGACAGGTATACGAGATGATATTGAAACTGATAGCTTAACATTGAAGAAGCAATTGAGTAATTTGTATAATTCTAGTCTTTCCTTCGGACAATGATAGATTCCACAAGTATAATATACTGTTGATTATTCCTCCTGTGGTTTCAGTTGTGACTGGGTATCATCTGTTTTTATCGCAGACAAATGTCAACATTTGATGACAGGTGACCTTGTCAGACATCCAATGTCTTTAGGGATTTTAATGGGGATACTGTATTATTGGTTATCGGCCTGGATTGTTGACGGACATCGGTATCGCCTTGGATGGTTGGGTTACTAACGAATAGAAAGACGGGTTCTTTCATCACTTGCAGGCTTTCCTGAAATAGGTCAAAAGGAGGGAAAATAAATGCCGCAGTATTTAGTTCTCGTTCCAGCTTGTTGACAAAATGTATTTACATTCCAACTTGTACACATTCATACTATGTCTACGGCTTAGCATGTTCTGAGAGATTCCGTTATACAGTGGGCATTTTCTGAGAAAAATAAGTTATTGTTGCCGTGGACAAATATTCTAATAATATAATATTTATTTTCAAGAAGTGTTACAGTAATAGTCTTAAAGATGAGCCAAGATCACCTAAAACACAATAAATGTACCACATGTTCGCTATTATACATGCAGTCTCTCTTGCGCTTTATATTTAGATGCTTTTTAGTCACTTTGCAAACAGGTGTTTTTATCTCAGTTTAGACATTGGGTCTCTTCGTAGGTTATGAGCGCTACACGGATGTCGAAGCTGGGGGCCGTGTATTCATGGTGCAGTTTTTATATCACCACTGCATGAACAGACGCAATAAAAGTGTAACTGAGATACTTTATGCATTTTCTTGCTTTATGGCAGGGTATTATGTATCGTACAAATGTGGAGCTTTTAAGGTTAAACTTGTGGACTTTGTAATGATTAAAGAATGTCCATTATCCCTGTTAAGGATGTTTATTTGGAGCAATCTGACGAACACTTTGCACTACATAAAATTGGCGGGCCTGCACTCTCTGTAGTGGCGCTCTGGCGCGTATATATATAGGGTTGATAAGAAAACATGCATCGCGTCAAACATACGTAAGATTATGGAAGTCTATCATTACATCTCTTTTTTTTTAAGTTTTAATTTTAGGTGTAACTGTAAAAAACTGTAAATTGTAAAATTACTACTGAAAAGAGATTGAACTGGCTTAATGTGGAATCTTCATACCGACAATAGATAACTGTCTTAAGAACACTAAATATTTAAGATCATCAACACAATCTAACTCAACAGTTCATAGTGTTTTCCACTAAAAATGAAACAAACGATGAAGTTAACTTTCATATAGTACACTTTCAAACTTCTTCACGCAAATTATAGTCCATGAACATCCCAAATTGTGAGTCACACAGCAGTCTAGGAATCCCTGAATTTACATAGTTTCTGGTCGCTCAATATCTTTCCTTGGTCTAGCTGGACAGGTTTTAGGAATGTCAGTGGTACTGGTCAGTCTGGGCCCGGTAGTCAATTGCTTCTGGCTGGAGGAATAACATGTAGGTTCAAGTGATGAATCAGTTGCTGTCTGCTGTCTGTCACAACAGGTTTCTGATATTGTAGCTGTTCAAGTAATTGGTCCTCCACTGGCTGTGAGTAGAGATCAGGGCTGGTTGTCTGATTAACATACCGCAAATAACGGCGATTCCTTCCAAACACCCAACCATCTGTTGTTTGCACGAGATAGGAACGAGGGGCTACCTGGCGAATAACTGTTCCTTCCTGTACCCAGGATTTCTGTTCTCGTATACGCACCTTTGATCCAGGGCTCAACGGTAGTAGAGGTCGGCTTCCTCTGTCATGATACTGCTTCTGTTTCCTCTTCTGTTCCAACTTTCTTTCAACCGTCAATCCAGAGTTTTTAACTCTAAGCAAATTTTCCGTTATGGGCAGATTTGAGCGAATACGTCGATTCATTAACAACTGTGCTGGAGAGCTTCCACTCTCAAGAGGTGAACTATGATACACTAACAGTCCAAGATATGGATCATCACCACTGTCACGAGATTTTTTTAGAATCCTCTTCACAATTTGCACAGTTCTTTCTGCTAGTCCGTTAGATTTGGGGTACAATGGGCTAGATGTTGTATGGGTAAATCCCCACTCTGTAGAGAACGGTTTGAAATCACTACTGTTGTAACATGGTCCATTGTCACTAACAATTTCATCTGGTATGCCGTTTCTAGCAAATGCGGATTTTAATGCTTGGATCACTGGTTTACTTCCGGATCCACTAAGTTGACTGATCTCAGGGAATGTGGAGTAACAATCAACCACACCTATGTAGGTTTTGTTATTAACATAACACAAATCAGTGGCAACCTTTTGCCAAGGCCGTATAGCTACTGAATGTGGCAACAGCGGTTCACTCTGCTGCTTTGCTCTGTACGTAATACATAGTTCACAGTTTTTCACTACACTGTCAATGTCTTGATTCATACGAGGCCAGAATAACACTTGACGGGCTCTACGTTTACACTTTTCTTGACCAAGATGACCTTTATGAATTTTTGTCAGCAAAAGGTCGCGCAGTTTTTGGGGAATCACAATTCTAGAGCCTTTAAACACCAATCCATCAATGGTGCTCAGTTCATCTCTGTAGTTCCAAAATTCAGAGATTTCTGCTGGGCAAGCCTTTTTGTCATTAGGCCATCCATCAAGGATCACGTTGACAAGAGCTGACATCACAGGATCATTAGCTGTTTGCATTCTGATGTCATCTAAGCGTTCATCAGACACCTGTAGATTTGACAGTATGCCATCAACATATGCTTGTACATCGGTCTCTGTACTGCTAACTGGCACCTTCTGTTTCTTGTATGCTCTAGATAAAGCATCTGCTGTGAACATCAGCTTCCCAGGGGTATAACAAACAGATAAGTCATACTTCTGCAGTCGCAGTCGAAATCGTTGTAGCCTTGGAGGGCAATCATTCAGTCCCTTTTTGAATATGGCCTCCAAAGGTTTGTGATCTGTTTCAATTTCCACAGTGTGGCCATAAATGTACTGATGGAAGTGTTCACATGCATAGGTAATGGCAAGAGTTTCTTTTTCAATCTGTGCATACCTACATCCACATCGGCTGCATTCTGGGCCATTATGTTTTGTCTTCCTATGATCTGTTTGTTTTTCTGTTTTATTTCCACTGTTACTTGTACTGCTTTTGTGTGTCTGTCCTGTCTGTTTACCCTTGTTTTTGCTGACTGCATGGGTTACTGCTGCTGACTGATCATCACTAGTCATAACCCTCAGGTGATTAGCGGCCGTTTCAGATGCCCTGCATAGCGATATTGCCTTCTCGAGAGATAACTCGGGCTCACGTAACAGTCTTATTCTCGTCTGTTCAGAGTTAATTCCCTCTATAATTCGATCCTTCAGGATACTGTCTGTTAACTCTCTGTACTCACAATTCTTAATGAGTAGCCTTATGTCTGTTAAGAAGCTATCAAATGGCTCACCTGGTCGTTGAACACGGTGGCTCAGTTTGTGTCTTTCAAATGTGGCGTTCTTCTTCGGCGTGCAGTGTTCTGCGAACTTCGCTATCAAAGGTTCAATTTTGTCCCGCTCGTCTTCCGTAAACGTGAACGTGTTATACACTTCAATGGCATTTGTGCCGGCAAAAGTCAAAAATGTTGCACACTGTAAGGCTTCAGCTTTTTCCGTCTTCTCGGACGCTATCATGTACAACCTGTACTGCTGGATCCATCGCCGCCAATTCTCCGACACATTTCCGTCGAGATTCAAAGGTTTCGGTGTTGGCAAGCCGTCTTGACTCATTTTGTAGGATGGAAGAACTTCTGTGCTCCACTTGTGACACCATGTAATGACTAAAGAATGTCCATTATCCGTGTTAAGGATGTTTATTTGGAGCAATCTGACGAACACTTTGCACTACATAAAATTGGCGGGACTGCACTCTCTGTAGTGGCGCTCTGGCGCGTATATATATAGGGTTGATATGAAAACATGCATCGCGTCAAACATACGTAAGAATATGGAAGTCTATCATTACAGACTTCGTGCTAGATACTTCTCCTTCCATGCAGCTATCTCTCGCTAAGAAAACATATATTTTTACAGACTGTGATGCTAAATTTGATAATGAAACTAGTGTTTGTTAATTATACTATGGATTATGTTTTACTGGTTGAGGGCGTGAACTGTGATTTGCATAGTTCGCTTATTGCCGGTGAGTGGGTCCAGGATCATCGACCAAATCTGCGATACTTGCTGACAGGGGCACAATTTATGCTTTATCAGTAATTGTCTGAAATTCCCTCCCATCGTTATCCCATCGTTTAATGGATTGCTGTGGCCCAATATTTCAAACTCCTTCCAGTAAAGTGGTTGTACAAGAGGCCAGTATCCTACTACTGAATACAAACTGGTAATTTGCGCCGCGACAAATTAGTTTAAAAGACTTTAATTTTTTTGGAGCGGTTGTCTAATAGAACGGCTGCGAAGATGTGGTTGTCATTTTGTCTAAGAGTTATATTTCAGTCACCTTTGTATAAAATCGATCTCCCAAATAGCTGTTACTTCCCTTGGTTCTGTATACCCGAAAAATATGATAAAGTATCTACTTATCGTCAGTGGAAATCAGCCGGGTCGGGATGCAATAATGATACTAGAGTTCATAGGTTAAGTTGTCCTTAACAGAAGATATTACATAGAAACAAGGTTAAAGGTATTAAAAAGACGACATAAAGCTGTAAATATACAATTGCAAATGTCTTTATTGAGTTCTGCGTTTTACACTGTCATTAATGTTTTCTAAGCAAGGAAACCATTGAGCTGTTCAATCAGTACTTAAACCGTAACTTTATAAGAATTAATCGGAACTGGTAAACTATTTATAGAAGCTGATGTCTTCTGCGCCATGTTGTTATTTTTGTTGTTGAACGCCCGGTTTTTGTCTAATTCTCTTCATCGTCTTCTTCTTCCTGTTCTTCTGTCTCTTCTTCTGTCTCTTCTGTCTCTTCTTCCCCCCCTCCATTGCCTTCTTCGTTCCCCTCATTCTCTTCGTTCTCTCCGTTTTCTTCCTCTACAGCGCAGGAAATATAAAAGAGTACAACTTTAAAAGACATGCACAACGGGATGTGGATAAAAAAGCATAGAGTGATAGTCACGATTGATGATTAGTTGATATTGACTGAACAGAAAAACATGACACCACATGGAAATACGCTGATCGCTAATATATAAAAGGAAAATGCATATGAATGTGCTAAATCGTTTTCAATACAGTATCACAGGTTTTGCAAACAATTCTTTTTCGAAACGCTGTAAGGATCAGGTTATAAATAGGATAGCAGTTCGAAAATTGAAAAACACAAAACAGATGGGTAGAACTATTGCATCTAATGTAAAGAAAGTAAACTTGTAAGAAAGAACAGCGTTAATTGGTCCCGCATATATCTAAACTGGTCGAGAAATGTTCAAATGCATATCACGTGAACAAAGCACTGAAATAAAGTACACTATAGCGGAAATGTAAACACTTTTGTGAAGATTGTAATAATAAGGTGCATGAGGAAAACGACTGGAAACCAAAGAACCATGAGTGATTAAAATCCGTTCCTTACCGTCTTCTCTCTTTTGGATGTTATGAGGAGCATCGTTCAGGAATGTCTCAGCCTCTCTCTTCTGCAGACGAAACTCGTTCTTCAGCTTACCGGCCTCTACGGTGACGTAGCTGACCATGAACAGTGCGCATGCCAAGATGAGAACGACGGCCGTCTTCATGATGATGAGCTGTGAGAATATCAGACAGAAGGAAGAACGCAATAATTATAATGGTGTCAAAATGTACTTTCTGCTGTTCTTAACAGGGCATTTTAAACATTCTTTTCGTCTTGGTGTTTTTCCCTTTTATTGTATGATTTGGTAGAGCAAACCTTAAAGTTTTCTTTTGGTTGGTACTAGCTGGAAGTTGGGCAGATGCAAGCACTGACACGGGGTGAAAACGCTTGTTGGTGCTCTAGTTAAAACTTTATTAGCAATGTTTCTTCGAGATGTTTGCCAGTAACGCGTTTGCCAGTAACGTGCCAGATCGGTGCACACTATGCTAACGGGTCCGAATACACCCCATTGGTCAGATAAAGGAACTTTGAAGAGCATAGTTTAAATAAAACTAGTGACAATTAATTGAAATGCTTAATCCTGAAAACCAGGATTACAGCTCTTCTCATAGATCTGCAAACGCTCAATCTATGCTTTGACATTAATTGATGCAACCCTACATCACAATACATTACCATGAATTATCAAATATAGCCAGCTTATTAACTTACCTACTTCGATGCTGGAGTTGCAAGCAAGGCTGTTGGTATGAAACGTCCACGAGAGGATGCAATGCTGAATGAGATGGGAATGTCTGCTTTTATACGCTGCAAACTGTGTCTCAATTAGTTCCACTATGGCAGCTGATTTTCCCATTGGTCAAAGGAGACAAACCTAAATGATAACAAGTAGCTGAAAGGTAAAAGAAAGGAACAGCCAGTAGCCATTGTAGGTATAGCGATTGTGAGGAGACATATGTAAATGAGCAAAACATAGTAGAGAAAAGGTATATGCGCAGTTAACTTTACTGAGGCGAAGGCAGCCGTATGAGCAGCCAGACCCAGTCACTCAGAGAGATGCGTTTGAGCTTTAATTGGTCTTAGGATAGTTTAACTCACATACATTCCCGTAAATGATTCGGGTCATAGATTGTCGTGGTGATGATTCCCATTTAGTCTTATAATTTGTTTGATGAGGTGTTTTTAGATAGCTTATAATGATTGAAAAATACATAGAATAGTGAATACACCTAATATGCTGAAGATCTTGAGAAAGTGCACTTGAGGTCATGCCTCGTAACATTTTGTTTTACAAAGAGTTTTATCTATAAATTTTGACCATTATTTTGCATATACAAGTACATGTACTGGAAAGGAATACCTTACCTGAAATCACCATAGATTAACACTGAAATAGTTGAATAAACAATATAAATTAATAAATCAATCAATCAATCAGTCAAGAAATATGTGAGTAAATAAACAAAAGAACGGCATTTTATACTGTATAGATCATGATGGTATGTGTCTTTCTTCCCAACATTCTGGTGGAAACATTGGCTGTATCCTAATCGTGAATCGCGCATATAAATGTTATGCTGCAGATTGCTAATATAAAATGTGGACATATTTTGGTATTAGTTTAATATAAAAATCCTAAAAGGTTTATCTGTTTCTACAAAATGTTTGTATGAATGAAGAAAATAATTTAATTCTCAATGGAATAAAGCAGTTGTCTGGAAAGAGAAACATGGCATTCGTGTGTCTAGTTTGTTAGCAAAGAGGGTATTTGCTGACCTTTAGAGAAAAAATTTGTCATTGTTGTCGAGGACAGATATCATAATAATGCAATCTTTCTTTCCAAGAAATTGTTATAATCATATCCTTATAGAGGAGCAAAATTCACCTAAAAAAAATCCATGTACTACATATATGCTATTATACATGCAGTCTTTCTTACGTTGTACCTTTTTAGTCATTTTGCAAACTGGTGTTTCTCAGTTTTGACAATAGGTCTCACGATTGTCGACTTGAAAGTCTCTTCGTAGCGTATGAGCGCTAGACGGATGTCGGGGCTGGAGGCAGTGTAAGCATGGTGCAGTTTTTACGTCACCACTGCATGAACAGCTGCAATAAAAGTGTAACTGAGATACTTTATGTCTTTTCTTGCTTTATGGCAGGGTATTATGTATCGTACAAATGTGGAGCTTTTAAGGTTAAACTTGTGGATTTCGTGCTAGATACTTCTACTTCCAGGTAACATTTTTCCACTGAAGATATATATGTTTACAGACATTCTCAATTTAATAATGAAACTGGTGGTTGGGATTATACAAAGTACCAGTTCGAAACGGCCTAGGGCAGTTAATTTACGGCTCCCCCTCTCACTGACAGTACCACTTGTTGACAAAGCTGGTGTTGGCGTATGAGAAGTCTTAGGTTCCTTGACGACCACATTGCCTTCACCAATATCTTGTGCACATCTGTAAGTCACATCAGTTGCCAAAAGTTAATCATTAACTTGCCAAAGGCAGGTGGTTACCCCGAGCACTCTGGGTTCTCCACCAATAAAACAAATAAAACCAATAAACCAGTCGATGTGTGAATGAAATATTCTCGTGTGTGGCTTCAAAATGAATACTTAATAATTATACACCAGGTCTTGCTAAATAAACTTGTCTTTTCCCTTTTATTATTACTTGATATTATCAGTTCCGTATTGATGTGCATTCTCTCTTAGACTGACAAATCTCCAGCAATCGAGGGAGATGCTGTATGTATATTAACCGCCTGTGGGGTTGAAGGTCTGTCAGGCTTCAAGGTGAGTTAGGCTGGTTCAGTCAACACGACAGGCTTGCAATAAAGGCTGTAGTGAATTCTCATGTTAAAGCATAACATCGTGTTTTACATAGTCTTCTGTTCAATTCTATCTTCCTATCTGAATGAGTGTATATGGTTCCACTGAGTGCCAGAGCAAGGTTGGCTCCACCGTGTGATGTGCAAATTGTGAGAACTTCGTGCAAACCTCTTCACGGTGTAATAACATTATATTAGCATTAACATATTAACATTATATATTGGTGGATATATAAAGGTGAATACTGATATATTTCAGAAATGCTAGAATATGTTGTACTTCAAGATACCTTTAAAAGTTTCGATTATTGAATTGCAACTTTTTACCTTTGCAATGAAGTTGTCGCGAAAAATGTTACGAGAGATTGCAATAATAAAATGTTTGAAGCCCATTGAAAACATATGAACGCTTCCTTTATTATTCCGTTTTTCATTTAATTTATTTTAATACATGATAAATATCTGGAGTTGTGTTTGATGGAAAATATATACCCTTTATACGTACGAACATTTTCAGTCCTTACGCATGATGTGAAACCGAAAATTTTAACATCTTGAAAGGGTTTTTAATACACATACAAACTTCTTCTCCGGCCGTACGTGGGAAGGTCCACTGGCAAGTGAAATATTCTTGAGGACGACGTAAAACACCAATCAAATAAACCAATAAACAATACACATCCATCAAGTATATGAAGAAGGGAGGGCTGAACTTCGCATTCCTCAGTGGTAAACACCGCATGGTGATAGGATACAATCCAGTCAGTGCGATAGAAGGTTCAACTATGTGTTTAAAGATCAATTGTCACATAACAAAGTTATAACAATTGTTACAGAACAAAGTACACCCTCAGTTTAAATGATGCTGAAAGAATGTAAATTTACTAAAACACTCTGTTAATCCATTAATACACCTTTTCAGTGTGCTAAAAGATGTTACAACAGGCGAAATGGAGCTGGAATCCCTCACGATTACACCCTATAGGGTAAACATTTTTGAAAGGGATGTTGAAAAGGTATAAAACATTCTAAAATTGGTCTTGCACTATATCGCATGTAGTCTTTCTCATAACTTTGGCTGTTTGTATTTCTTTTAAGTAGAACAAGGTTAGGTGAGATTTCTTTCTTTCTCGAGCCGCTGTCATCATTTCTACATTCTCCAGCATTCACATGCGCACTCCGTATCTCAGATTCAGACAATACAATGATGTGTATGTACATTTCTGGATATCTTACATGTGACAAGCTCATATTATCGAGGCTACATTCTTCTTACAGTACAAGGTCTATGATATGGTAATGGTTGTCTAGCCCCTGGAAATACACTCTACTGCCATAAACGCATTTCACGCCTCATGTAGAATCACAGTTAGCACGATTCAGTATCCTTTTGACATTACATATTCAAAATTATCATTCATTTCATGCATTATATCGGCTCGTCAGGCGCCCAGACCTGTTTTGGCTCACAACGTGTTGTACCGGCTCGTCATCCGCCCAGCCCTGATGTGGCTCGCGGCGAATTATCGACTGGTATTGCTACGCCACCTTGGCTGTAACCACTGATATTGCATTCCTGAACATTATTATTTACACTTTACAGTTTTGCTATAATACAGTCATTACCAAAATGTATTTTCAGTTAGAAACACACACATAAAATAATGTACACAATTGGAAAATTGGTATACAAAAGGCGTTTCACCCGGCTCTGATCACGGGCGAGATTGAAGTCGCTCGACCGCTCACTGCCTTCATACAAGCTTCCAGCCCCCAAGCCCCGTGCCAACACTTTCACCCAAGCCCTCCCCACCCCACACGTTCACACTGTTTCGCTCCCGATAACTTCGTGCCGTGGAGAAATTAATTTGCCTTTATATTCGCCCTGCTCAAACAAAGGAAATTCCATAACTCCCCAGCATTCACATGCGTGTTCCGTATATCGACCAACAATATTTCATTTGCTTGCGCCGTGTGTCACGAGAATCAACATAAGGGATTCTAACAGGCCAAGTGACAAAGACACTCTTAGCCTATTTTCTACGCGATCTTTAATGTAACCGTCTTCAGCCTTTTCACTTTTCCATGGCGTTTAAACATCCTATCTGGGATGCCACTATTAGCGCCCGCTGACGCACCTCCAGCTCTCAGGCTATGAAGGCCGAAGGGCTTCACATTTGGGACAAATGGTAGCAACGCCTCTATAAAAATCTCACTCAATCGGGAATATGACAGCGGCACATCAGGCTGTCTCAGCCTATAACCCTCCTGACTTCTTACCACGCCCCTGAACACATATTCACCGGAGGTGTCTTGAATATTTGCCATCACTTAAACACCGTGACTGTTGAACAATTGTTGTGAAATATAATGCACAATACAATGGCGAACTCGGCGTCTTGTATGCCACCCCGTTCCTCTCCACGCCTTACATCCAATCATGAACTTTTTACTCGTCGCGCTCGCTCTAGCCTCTGTCAATAAACTGGCCACATCACCGACTAGCGTTTTCAGTCTGACCGGCTATTGCCCCGCTGTCACCTCCAGAGTTTCCACTAAAAATTGTATGGAATATGCATTATAGCTCTGCAAAATCCACGTTTACAGCGATCATGTTAAAGTAAAGATTTGTCTTTCCAAATAGGCCACCTGCAACCCAACTAGTCAGATACTGTTTTCTTCTTCGTGGCAGGTACACCCATGATTTAACCTGGGGAATGAAGTTTTCCCCTGAAGACAACATAGTCCAATAATTTGCGGAAAACCACTGTTGCACAACTAATGTTCCCCTAGTTTTGCAAGGCACCATATGTTTTGATCACTCTTGCCACCAAGTGCACAGGCGGTACTAGACAGTTCATGTCACCACTCCATTCGAGGGTAAAAGCATCAACTCCCTCTGAACTCGGATTCCAGAATCTCGAGTTAAATCTACCTAGTTTGTTATTATCATATGACGCAAATCTGTCGACAGCATATGGCCCCATAACTGATTTAGCCAGTCGAATACACCTGTACTGATTCCTCAATCGTCATGATTCACTATTTTTCTGAAATAATCGGCTCTTTCGTTCTCTGATCGTGGAATCCACTGCACTTCCATGTAAATTTGTTGCCAGATAGCTTCAGCCAGTCCCTGCAGCTCGCGTTTCATGCTATCCTTCTCCACTAGGCGTATAACGTCCAGGTTGTCAGTATATCATTTAACCCGCTCTGACCGAAAGATGGTCGTAAAGCTACGTGACACCAGGACTATTGCGTGCAGCTCTCTCCATGTAAAGCTCTGCTCGACTTCAGACCCATCCCATTAACCATGGGCCATAACGCCAAGCGCCATCTACTTCTACACAATCACCACCATAACCTGTTGAACTCGCATCCGAATAAACAACATTGGATGTGAACAATTCCCTACACAGCTGCTTGAACCTATGCAATCGATTGTTGTTACACCAGAATCTTAATTGTTCTATGCTGTCAGAGGACAGTCAAATCTTTGCATCTCACCCGATGCTTCCGCTATTTGAATACTCAACGCTCGGATTATTAGGTGACAAACACTCCTGATGACCAGCTTCATTAAGATAATCGGGTGTGCTTAGTGTCATACATCCAGTATCTAAGCAAACTCCCAGCCACTCTGTAGATTGCCTTGGGGCCCATTCACACCTATCGACCTTCGGTACAAACCGGGCACTAGAGGATCCCGCTTAACCACAGCCCCCGCCTCGTCGCTTTAGCTTTCAATGGACCCAAAAATGAAGCCACCATCGATAAAAATGACTTTATGCTCTCACTCCGCCATTTCTTCAACAGCTCAACATGGCGACAGTTTCTTTCTGTCTCGTTTCAGTAACACAAAAGATGTGTTATTTGTCACAAAAATAGCTTCAACAATAGCTATTTATAAGGTATGGTGTAATATAATACTACATTCTATTTGTTTCATACAAATTTAACAGCTTGTCAACAACAACATGGAAAAGTTTGGATGTGGAAGGCCATATCCGATGTGGTGCCACTTAAAATATTTCGCCCAATGTAAGCTCGCCAATATGTTCAACAGAATGTTGCATCCATTTCCTGCTATATTGAAGGACAGTGTCAGTCCCTTCTCTTCGAAATGAACCGCTGATAAAACAAGTCATCTAGGTCATAAGCCCTCCTCCAATGCATTGACTCCCAGCTGACGCTGCCGAGTCTAAGTAGATTCCAGCAGTACCGTCCGGTGCACTAAATATTCTGACAGTTTACTTTTTTCATCAAATTTGTACGAAGATAGATTTGCCAATTTTTTTTAAAGTAGGGACACAGGATTATTCCGAGAAAATTGTTGTTTTAGTGATCAAATAGCCTAAGTTTATTTAATCATCTATTTCAGCTTTAAGCTAGGCATTCTTGCCAGTGCTTTTTATTGTTTCCAAAAGAATGGTCGTGGAACCAACAGGATTGTAGGGAAATAAATTCGTCATTAAGATTTTAACCAGGGTTTATGACATGCTGTGACAATGCTGAGTCATAAATTAGACTTGTCATCTTTGTAATTAACAAATCAAGCAAATTTTGAGAATGATTTTGTGACAAAGCTACGGAAATCGTGTATCCAATGATTGTTTTATGAATTTCAATTTCGCCTTCAGGACGCCAGGTCACAAGTGTATATAATTGTATCAGAAGGACTTGTATCTGACTTAGGCCGTTTTGAAGCTTCAAGTCGTCAAGAATCTACACATATCGGCCAGTATCGGCCACAATTCAAAATGCCACACATGCAGTGTATAACCATTCAGCACCTGTGATATATATTTGAGATATACATAGATTAGGCTACGTTAAGAAAAATATAGAAAACAACTCATTTGCTGCTGCTGTAGAGAATGAACATACAAACATATCACCATATTGTCGAAGTAGCTCCAAATGCAATGTTAGATGTGGGCCACCGCTTCAGAGGGGTTTGTAATTTAACGAAGCAAACAAAGCATAAGTGGTTTGAGAAGGAATGTAAAATATCTAAACACGACTGTAAAGAGATAACCTACGAAAATACAGAAAGATGAGCAATAAAAATGTAAAGCCTTATTGCAGAAAAAAGAAACAGAAATACAAAAATGTATTGATTGCCTTAAAACGCACCAGACGGTACGTCATTTTCGTCCCAAATTCGCGACATGAAACGTGCAAAATTATTCTGCCATTATGTCGCGATAATTGACTCATTCATTTCACATCGTGTCTTAGTGAAAATGACGTTCAACGTGATCAAGAACAACATGTCCACATGGTTTTAACTAACGATATATCTGAAAAAGATGAGAATCACGTTAGTGATATTGAATATAAAAGTGTACAGCATAGACAGTAAAGCCAGAGATGCGGCTACAGTGTGAATGATGGCTGGCAAATGGTCACACGTTACCGGAGAAATCTGGACTCTTGTCGATTTACCTCTGTTAGGGTTTTACTCTAACTGTTCATGTAAAAGTTTAAGAAGTAACAACTTAAACTCCCTCCTAGAACCATGCCTGCCATAGAATTAGGTAAAAGAATAGCAGTGATGTTAAATGCAATATACATATTCTAGATTTCACTAGTCTACAATTTCTCTAAATTGCCTACTACCGAAAGTGAGATAAGAAATGCCATACAACAGCTTAAAAACAGAAAGTGCCAATACGGAGCTGACAACTGGCTTTGCGAATTTTTTAAGCACTCTACGGGAAAAATCTCTCCGTATATCTAAATGTGTTCAGTGGAGTCCTAGTTACAGGCGAGTTTTCATTGCAGTGCAGAATCGACGTTATTGTCCCTCTGTTTAAACCTGGTGATCCAAGAGAAGCGGGTAATTATCGTAGCATCTGAATCAATTCACTCCCATAATAAAGACGAAGAATCAAACAATGGGCAGCAGAAAACCACATTATTGACGAAGTGCAGGCTGGGTTCCGAGCAGGTTATTCTACAATTGATCATATTTTTCTTTGTATGCAGTTGTATAAAGTTTTTCATGTAAACCATAAGGTCAAGTTTTTATAGCTCTCGATGATTTCAAAACAATTTGGATAATTTCCTGTAAAAGTATTTTTCAAGATATTTGTAGAAATTAAACCTATTGTGCTGCACGGATGTGAACTGTGG